>REGO01000220.1:2304233-2324012 GCA_010120015.1 Rhombomys opimus | reverse complement strand
GCGCTAACATGAGAACAATGACAAACAGTGGCCACAGTGATGCTAGCGTTATGGTGTAATACAGCCTGCTGATCATGGCTAACAGTTTGTTAAACACTCCAAAAGCCGCTTCCCTCGGGTTCTCTTTGCTTTTTTCACACACACAGGATGCTGACAGCACAGGCTCACGTGCAGACGAAGAAACTGAGGCCTAGGAAGAGCAAGCCCTTGGCCTGACGTCCAGGCTTGGAAGTGGAGCTGGAATTTGAATCCAGACTTACTGGCTCCATAGGTTGTTTTCTTAACCTCTACACGAGCTTTCATGTTTCTGAAAAAATGAACCAAGTGTTCTCTGTGCTGCTGACCACATACTCCCTGTTTGCTCTCTGCTTTCTGGCTTGATTCTCCTCGGCGTTTTTAAGAAAAATGCATCGCTGCAGGAGGAAGAGAGAGCTGCGTGAGGACTCAAGAAGGCAGAGACCACATCGAGGAGAGTCCCCTGTGTGATGTCAGCTGTGGGGGTGTGGTGACCCTCCTGTAAGGTATCATCTCTGTGCCTGTGACCTTAACCCGCTCAGTGGACACAAGGAAGGCTTTGAGGATGAATCTTAGGTCCAGTTGAGAATCTAGCTCAGAAAAGGCCTGGATTTGTGTGGATTCCTGGCCTCCCCCCCTCCCTCCCGCCTTCTCCCCCTCTCTCCCTCCCTCCCTCCATTTCATGCACCTCCTCTCCACTTCTTCTCTTCCTTGTCTTTAATGACAGGGTCTTATAGTCCAGGCTGGCCTCAAAGCAGCTATGAAGTTGAAGATGACCTTGAATTACTAAAGTTTTTTTTTTTTTTTTGGCAGTTTGTTCATCCTTCATGTGAAGTGACCACTCCTCCAAACTCCAAATATTTTGACAAAAAGACTTAAGCGGCTAAGAAATCATCAAATGACAGAAGTCGGCTGTGCCACCTCTGCACAGCGTCAGGCCGTATGCAGCTCGTTCTTGCCCAGTTGTTGCTGATGCTTTTTCAAAAGGGTTACTTTTTCATATTATATATAATTATATAAGCCGGGTGGGTGTACACCCTTAGTCCCAGCACTCAGGAAACAGAGGCCGGTGGCTCTCCGTGAGTTTGAGGCTGGCCTGGTCTACAGAGAGTTCCAGGACAGTGAGGACTACATATAGAAACCCTGTCTTGGAAAAAAAAAATATATATATATATATATAATATATATATAACCATATACATATATTAAAAATATATAAATATATGTTATATATTTATATATAATTTTATTTTTCCTCTGTCTTGATTCTTTTGATTCCACCTCCTAGTGCTGGGAATCAAAGCATGTGCCACTCTGCCTGACTCATGGCTTACAGTCTATAAACTCCAGATGTGGCAGAGACAGGTGAATCCCAGTGAGTACAAGGCCAGCCTGGTCTACAAGTGAGTTACAGGCCAGCCGTGTCTACACACTGTGACTCTGTATCCAAAAAAAAAAAAAAAAAAGTCAAGTATTTAAACATTTTGAAGACAGTTTTCCTTCATGTGTTTGAAAGCCAAAGACATATTCACACACCTCCTTTCGACAAGTATTGACTTTTACTTTAGACTCTCCTGTATCTGTGTGAATTTGAAGTAGCTTACAGATACACACTTGTAGTCCAACAGCGCAGAAAAATAAGGCAGGAGGTGGAATCCTGCCTAGGGATAAGGTTAGTCGCTAAAATGGACGCTTGGTGGCTCTGCCCCAGGAGAGACCAGCTGGGCCGCACTTCATTTTTCTTCCTTCGTTTTGGTCTGAGATGGACGGCTGTGATGTGCAGCTGTGTAGCTGCGAGCCGTGTAGCACGGGCTGACCTTAAATCAGGATGCGTCTTCTGCCTCAGCCTTCTGAGCGCTGGGGCTGTTGTGCGTACGCCGCCAGGCTTGGTTTGTTTGATGTGTGTGTGTGTGTGTGTGTGTGTGTGTGTGTGTGCTTGGGATTGAACCTGGATCTTGTATATGCAATTCTGGGCTGTATTCCCAGACTTTCATTTTTCCTTTATTGTTGATGTTCCGTTAGGGTTTCCCTAAGTTGCCCAGGCTGGCCATGAGCTCACTCTGTGGGCCTGGCTTGAACTTGCTATTCTGTGTCACCGTTTTCTCGGTGATTGAGATTTTAGGCCTGTGTCACCAGGCCCAGCGAATGGATGGCTTTGTTCTTATCTCCTGTAGCCCAGCTGGTCCTGAGTCAGGAGCTCGAGCCTCCCTCTTTTTGCTTCCACTTTTCAAGTGCTGGGATTACAGGATGGACCACCATGCCCAGGTCACGTGGTGCTGCACATCAGCCGGGCCTCTGCATATGTTAGGCAGGCACTCTACCCACCGAGCCGTGGCCCCAGCCCGCTGCGACATCATGAGTCAAAGAGAACACTTATCACTCCAGGAAGATTAAAAGCAGAAAAATCCGAGTAACTTCCAGGTTCCTTCCCAAAGCTCCTGGGTCACATGAACTACTCTAGAAAAATGGGGACAGGCCAGGAAATGGGCTGGCCTTAAACCTGAAACTCTAGTGGAGCGTGCAGTCCTGTCCTCAGGAGGAGATGACGGTTAGGGCAGGAGCTGTGGCCTCACGTGCTAAAGCAACTCCAGTTCTTAGATTTTCCTGCGATATCCATTGTGTAATATTTCACTAAAATGCCTTTTCTTATGAATAGTCTTCCTTGCTATTAATAGCCCACAGATGGGGACAGGGGTAGGGGGTTAGATATCAACATTCTAAGAAAACTGGAGCTCTCGAGCTCAGGGCCAAAGGGCCTGCCGGGTTCTCTCATTTATGGTTATCGGGAGAACAGGGTGGGACCAGGCTGCAACCCCGGGACCCCTCCTTGTATCAACAGGCCTCACAAACAGAAGAACCCAGCAGCCACCTTTTACACCGCCTGGTACCGTACACGGGAAGCAGCTCGTAGGCTCCACAGAAAGGAAAACAAGAGCTGGCCCTGTTCTGATGGTGGCCCGATAACGCTGTCCGCCGGCCGGGCCGCCATTGTTCTCTCCCCTGTGCCCGCCCACGTCCACTCCGGGCAGTGCTGATAAGTCCGCGTGATGGGGCAGCCTTGTGTTTGAGTTGGGGTTGTCCAATCCATTAGTCAAAGGGAGGACGTGGGCCTGCTCTGGGAAGGGCGAACTCTGTTCTTAAGGTCTGGGAGAGAACAGTGATGATTTATGATTAACTAATGACTCCAAGGCTGACTTTGGTCTCACTGACAGCTGCTAGAGCCATGACTCCTCTGTGTGACGACTAGACCTCCAGAGAGGTCTAGGCTGTGAATAAAGGAGGGGGGGGGGAGAGAATCAGGAGAGAGATTACCATGTTGCAGCAGGGTATTGGGTGTCCCTGCGTCCTGCCATTCAGCAAGGGGACGGGGATTCTTTGATTTTTCTCTAAGGACATTGTACCTGAATGGGTATAACTGGGTTAGATCCTGCTGGCAAGATAGAGCTGGCAAAGCAAGTTAAATTATTTGTACAGTATTTGAATGAGATTAACACTTTGTTTAACTCTTTTCCAAAGTCGAAACTTTGGGTTTCTTAAACAATTTTAACATGCTGGCAGAGAGCAGATAAGAAAGGCAGCGTTTCTCTGTGCCATCTGGGATTAGGGCAACGATGGGTATGGGGCAGTCGGTGGCTGGGACCCTGGGCCTTCTGCTTGTTCCCAGAGGTTTTGTTTCCACGGAGGGCTTCATGCTTTAAAAGTGAAAGTAAGATAAGCGAAAGCACTTTAAAAACTCAAGTATTTCATAAAAGGGCGGCAGTTTTATTTGGCTTTATGGTAGCAAGTGCCTGGAAGTCTGAGGCAGGAGGATCATGGATTTGAGAACACCTTGGGCTGGTCCATAGTGAGACTCATCTGAAAAGAGAGAGCAGTGGGGAGGGCAGTGCTGGTACTTAGTTGCTGCTGACGGCAGGGCCTGAAGGCTGTCTCTCTGCTGTCGAGAGGACCGCAGAGCAGGGGCAGGGCCCGGCGTGCTTCCTGCATTCCGGATGGAAGCACCGAGTCGCTGCTTCAGAAAACAATCTGATGCAAAGGATACGATTTTGACTTGAAAGTTTCATAACTGCTTAAAAAAAATTAAATGGGCTTTTTATTTATTTTTTTAAATAAAACTTGCAAACATGGAGAAGGATGTGAAGGAACACACCCGTGTTTCAGCACTCAGGCTGGAAGATTGCTAGCCATAGCTAGCCTGGGCTGCAGACCTGACCCCGTCCCAACAACAATGACCATCTCAGACACGGGAACAACCTGCGTGGAGAAACCCGAAGCTGTTTTTTTCTCTTCCTAGAGGCCCAAGGAAAACACTCTCTCCAAGGGGGCCTCCTCTCCTGCAGCAAGCAGGCTGTGTATGTATGTATGTGTGTGTTTTCTATGCATGTTTGTGTATTTCTGTATGTATGTATGTATGTATGTGTATACCTATGTGAGTATGTGTGTTTACGTATGTGTGTATGTATGTGTGCATGTATCTGTGTATGTATGTGTGTGTGTGTATATATGTGTATGTGTGCTTCTGTATGTGTGTGTGTTGCTGCATTGGGTATGCATGTATTTTGACTTTTTTTCTAAGTTCAAGTTCTAAAATGGAATTCGGCATCCTTTTTGCCTTGAAAACATTATTCCAAGCGGAGGCCAGCCAGGGGCTCAGTGGGTAGAGTTCTTGCTGTGGAGTGTGATGGCTTCAGTTTGCTCCACGGAACCGTGTAAAAGCGGAAGGAAAGAACGGACGCCGCAGGGTTCTCCTCCTTCACACCACAGCGCATGTGCACCCCAGTCATGTTGATGGTATTATACCAAATTATTTGGAAACACAAAAAAATGATCACAAGTTAATTTACCTTGTAGCATCTGTAATTTTAGTCCGAGTGTAACCTGTGGTTTAAAAAATCATAACTTGTCAAAATTTCCAATATGTGTATGTATATATATATAATAAACATATATATGTTTATTAAAAATAGCACACATGCTGATTAGGGACATTATTGCATAGAGTTTACAGGCTAGCACAGAAAACTGGTCTTTATTTGTACTAGTGGGTTTTTTTTTAATTTTTTTTTTTTTTTTCAAGACAGGGTTTCTCTGTATAGCCTTGGCTGTCCTGGACTCTCTTTGTAGACCAGGCTGGCCTCGAACTCACAGCGATCCATCTGCCTCCACCTTCTAAGTGCTGGGATTAAAGGCGTGCACCACCATGCCCTGTACTACTGTTTTTATTACAAAAGAAATTACAGGTTCCAAAAGCCAAACTAAACATTTCAAGAACACTGAGCACATGTTGATAGAAGTCTGTCATTGGCTAACTGACTGACTTCTGAAGTCATTAAATAAGTAAATATATTAAGTAAGTATTTAATTAGCTAATGTTCCTTCGGACAAGTTTCTCCCATAGGTGGGGTCATGACCCAGCTAGGGCATATCAGAAAATGTTCACAAAAAGATGAGCAAGAAGAACATACATCAGGGTTCATGAAAAAAAGCCTGAAAAAGCCTGATGCCAAATCTATCCCTGCAACCCACGAGGTAGGAGACCACTAACTCTGCAAGCTGTTCTCTGATAGACACATGGATGACAGCAGTTGAGTGCCCGGCACATAATTGAACAGATAAATAAATGTAATTAAAAAAGAGAAAGCATGTCAAACATGAAAGCAGATGGAAGATGCCAAATGCTCTGAACTCTTGCTCCTGATACAAACAAACAAACAAACAAACGAAAAACAAACAACAAACCCAAACCCCCTCTCTTTCCGCCTGTGCCCTCGAAGCCTGCTTCTGTAGCTTGTCAGCTCTGTAGACAGCCGCCCCCGGCCCTCTCTAGACTGTGAGATCTCTGAAAGTGAAGAAAAGGCATCATGTGCTTAGCACTCAGAGCAGTGGGAGCACAGAGGCCCCCTTGTCATGACAGACACCTTGCCTGCCCCCACCTTTATCTGTGACTTCCCCTTGCATGCCACCCTGGTGCAAGCTCTCCCTGTCTTTAGCATTAGCTTTGGATCAATTTGGCCTCCAGAAGCATTAGCTGATGGGGACTCTCCTGCCATTTTGAAAGTGGCGAGAGCCACATTTTCATCTTCTGCTGGCCTGTCTGAGTTAAAATCAGGGAACCAGATAGCAGTTGCTCACATCTGACAGGTAAATGAAGAAAGGATGGGGTCATCGCTCAGCAGGTTACCTTTGGAGCTGGAGCCACCTCTCAGCTTGATACTGCCATTGTGTCCACACACCCCCCTTTCCCATTTAGTCCTCCGTTCACTCTTGCTAATGTTTTTATCCTTCCTTGTGGGCCAAGAGCTTATTAATTAGGGATTGGTCTCTAGGTCCCCGTGGGATCCTATTTGGACATTGCTCTAGTTGATTCATGATGGGGCTGAAGGCCAACGGTGCTGAGTTGAAGCCCGTGAGACCCAGCATTGGGATGGGAGCATGCCTAGTGATTGGCTCTGCTGAGAGTCCCTAAAGCGTTTGTAAATCTTTGAAGCCTGTAAGTAGCCAAGCTCATAAGATAGCTTAAGCTCAGACCTGGAAACCAGCCACTCTCAAGTCCTAATTCAATGTTCTCCATCTAGACTCAATACTGCCTCTTTCCCAGGCCCATACCAGGCATTTTCATGCACAGTTATCCCTTGGGTCCGATCTTATTTAGAATAACTTCAATTTCTTCTCACAATTCTGGCATTTCAGGGTCTCGCTAATGTGACCCCAACTGGTTTGCCTTGTTTCTAATGCTTACTTTAAAAAATCTTTTTGTGTGTTTGTGTGCGTGTATTTGTGTGAGGGTGCGTGCGTGCCATTGTGTGTCCGTGGAGGTCCGAGGACAAGCTTGGTGTCGGTCTCTGACTGGCTTAAGACGTGGTCTTCCTTTCGGTGCTTGACGCTGTATACATGAGGCTAGTAGACTGTGAGCTGCATCGGAGAGAGGGAGGGATTCTGCCGTCTCCACCGCTCGCCTCACTGTCTGACTGAGGGGCTCACAGACATTGCTTTTACTAGGTTCTGGAGAATCAGTCTCCCTCCTTGTATTGCAAGCGCTCTGCCCACTGAGCCAACTTGCCTGCTGGGTTTCCCTGCTTTTATGCTCGTTCTGGCTGAAAGAGATGTCATACTCTCTCCCGAGACTCATGTTCTAGCTCAGATTCATGCCTGTCCATCTAGACACTGTCCTCCACCCTCTGAGATGGGGTCTCTCTGGCCCTGAACTTGTGCCTTCTTAGTGCAGGATCCCAGAGAAAGCTGCTTGGAATCTAGACAATGGATTGTCTAGTCACTGCTTTCTATAGCCACAAAAAGGTTCCTTTCTTCCCTAGAAGAACGGGAAATGACCCTGGGTAGAAGGCTCTGTGATCCAGATCCCTGCCTGGTCCTTGAAAGCTCTTTGTTTACTACATTCATTTCTCATCTGTCTATCTGTCTGTCTCCCAGCTATCTGTCTATCTATCTGTCTATCTATCTATCTATCTATCTATCTATCTATCTATCTATCTATCTATCCATCCATCCATCCATCCATCCATCCATCCATCCATCCATCTATCTATCTATCTATCTATCTATCTATCTATCTATCTATCTATCTGTCTGTCTATCTATCTTGTGTGTGTGTGTGTGTGTGTGTGTGTGTGTGTGTGTGTCTGACACACAGAGGTTAGAGGACTACTTATGAGGACAAGTCTCCCATCAGGTGGGTACTGGGGATTGAACTCAGGTCCTCAGACTTGGCAGCAGATGGCTTTACCTGCTGAGCCATCTCTGGCTCCTGAGTGCTTTTTCTTAGCTCAGAACTGCACGTTGCTTTGAGATGGGTTGCTGTCAGTGCTTCTGCCCGTGTCTTTTTTGCACATCCTGCTCCTTGGCTATTATGCTGGAAGGGTCAGAATGTTTCTTCTTCACTCACATTTTGAAACGGTGACTCCTAAAAGAAAAACATTTTCTCTCCAGAGAGGGCTGGATCATCAGAAGCATGAATGAAACAAATGTGGCATTTTATAAAACCCTTTGGGATGAAGCGTGAAAAGGGCCTTTAAGCAAACACTCAATAATGGAAAAATCAATGAATATGTTCTCAGGAAAAGAAACTGCCCATCTGATTGTGTGGGCGTCGCCTTTCTTTGCTCAAACAGCTTGCTTCCATCTGATAGTCACAAGGTGACATTAGGCTGCAGAGCAGCAATGTCTTTGCAACTGGCTAGTCACTGTTTTACACGCAGTAGGTTTCCCTACTCCATTGTGTGTGATGGTTGTGTCTTCAGTATGGGACAAATATTTACTTGCGAGCATTTTTTTTTTTTTAGGGAGCAGCCCTAAGAATACTGAATTCCTTATTGGTTACTGTCCGCTGGGAAGATGCCGCACCAGACCACAACAGTCTCGGTTGCTGTAGCCTGTCACCCTTAGCCAAGGTCAAAGAGAAAAGGTTCAGGTCCACAGGTAGAGAGGTGACAGTGCTGAACACTGGCCGTATGAAGCAGCCACATGTGTTTGCATCTCATTATTGCTGGCTGCTGCCGCTGTCTCACACTTTTGTTGTACTTTTCTCGAGGCGGGCATTGGAACTTCTTCAAGTTCCTGAGTGCTGGGCTTCATTACACGTGTGGTCTACCATACCCAGAAGCGTCGGTCTCTTACTGTAACCTCAGCCCTGGCTGATAGCGAACCGGGCAGACACTGAGCAACAAGGCTCACGCTTGTGTCAATAGCAACATTTCAAAATAATCAGGCCAGGGTTTGGCTAAAGAGGTCTTGGTACATGCTTACAATAAAATACCATTCAATTAATGAAGAAAAAAACAAACAAACAGATTCTTACGAATTTTCCTTATCTTGGTGCTTTTTGTTTTTATTATTTATTCATTAAGTGTATTGGTTAAATTTCTATTGCTGTCATAAAACACCATGATCAAGGCAACTTATAGAAAAGAACTTGGGCTTATAGTTCTAAAGGGATGGGGGTCTGTCGTGGTGGGAAAGGGCAGGAGGCAGAAAGGGCACACTCAAAATGGTTTGACTTGGGCCTTCTCAAAGCCTGCTTCCAGTGAAACACTTTCTCCGGCAAGCCCATGTTTCTCTCCCCAACGGTGTCTTCGGCTGGGGCCCAAGTATTCAAATACCCAGGCCCTGGGGGCCTTGCTCATCCTAACCATCGTGGCAGTTTTCAGGTTAGGATCATGGTTTCTCCATGGCATCTCCACGCATGTCATCAGCGTCTGCTCTCATTTGCTCCCCTCCCGGCTTTCCTCCCCACTCCCGAGCAGCGTCTCTCCGTCTGCTTGTACCCAGTTAGTAACCACTTCAGCTTTCTTATCATATATATTTCCTTCTTCTTGCTTCCCCTCTTCCTTACGCTCTCTTCCTCCTGTCTCATACTCCCTTTTCTAGTATCACAGCAGGCACATATACATATACAAACACACGTGCTATCTCAAACATCGATGCCACATACAAGAGAAGACTCGCAGTCTTTGTCCTTTTGAATCTGGCTTATTTTGCTTACCACGCATGTTTCAACTGTATCCGAGTTGCTGCAAACGTCGTGATTTTGTCTTTCTTTCTGGCTGCACACATGCTGCTGTGTGTATGTGCCACATTTTCTGTATCCATTCATCTGCAGATGGATGTCTAGGCTGGCTCCGTTTTCTGCCTGCTGTGAATAATGCAGCAGTGAACGCGAACGCATGGGTTTCTGTGGGATGTTGACGCCTGACTCTTTGGGGGTACCTAGGAGTGGAACCGATGTGTGCTAGGACGGCTCTGTTTTCGGTTTTTTATTTCCACGGTGGCCGCTTCCTGTGTGTCTGAGTTTCCTCTCCCGCTAACAGTGATTAGGCGGGTCCCCCTTTCCACGTGCTCAGCAGCATTTGCGAGACTTCACTTTCTTGACGACAGCCATTCTGACTAGGGTGAGATGAAATCCCAAGGCCCTTTTAATTTCCATTTCCCTCATAGCTAAGGGTGTCAGACACTTCCCCAAGTGTTTGCTGGCCATTTGTGATCTCTTCTTTTGAGAGCTGTCCATTGGGTTTATCAGTCGCAGTGTGGTACAAAGAGTGTCTTCTAAAACACATTGTTTACTCCAAAGAAAAGAGAGAAGATGCTGATCAGTGGGCATAATCTGTGATTTATTTATGTGTTTACATTAAGATAGTATATAGAATACAAGTATTATGTGTGGCAGCATGTGTGTGTGGGGGGAGTGTGGCTGCTACTGAGCTTATGTCGAGATCAAAACAAATTTTTGGAAGTTGATTATGTCCTTCTGCTTTGTTTTTGAGGGAGGATCTCTCCTGCTGTTTCTGCTACTGCTGTGCTGTGTCCAGGCTGGCTCTCTTGTCTTGCCTCTTACCACACTGTAAGAGTTCTTGGCCTGGCGTTCTACAACCGAGCCACCTCATCTGGCTTTATTAATGTGGGTTTGGAGCTCAAACTCAGGTTCAGGGTTGTGTGGCAAGGGCTGTCACCTTCTGAGTCACCTTGCTGGCTCTGCACGTGTTATTTAGTTTAAAAGCAAGCACCAGATGGTTTTTAAATTAGGCTGATTATAGCTGGGTGGTGGTGACACACATACCTTTAATCCGACCACTTTGGAGGCAGAGGCTGGTGGATCTCTGAGTTTGAGGCCAGCTTGGTCTACAGAGTGAGCTCCAGGAGAGCCAAGGCTACACAGAGAAACCCTGTTTCAAAAAAACAAAACAAAACAATACAAAACAAGAGGCTTATTTTGCTTAACATATGCTTTCCAAGTGTGTGTGTGTGTGTGTGTATGTGTGTGTTGGATATTTTAGGAAGAAAATATAAGAGATTGTTAACTGAAGTGGACTGTTGTTCAAGCACAGGAAAATGGAGGGGTAGGGTGTGAGAGACAAGTTTTAATTGGAACCCTGCTACGTGGCAGCAGCTTTGTGGTGTGTTGACGTGTCTCAGCTCAACTGTATTTCCCAGGATTTCTTAAGCTGTGCCTTTCTAGTTAGAGTAGGCCTCCAAAGAGATTGCTGGATGAGCTTCGGACCGCAGAAGCAAAGACATCCTGTGTCGCATATTGTTACTGCTACCTGCTGGCTGCCAGTGTGGCGGGAGGCGGTGTCTGACCTTATAGTGGCTCCTCTCCCTGGATAGAAATGTCAGCTTCTCTGACTTCCTGGCCAGCTTTGGCTCCTCTGTTGTGAAGCACACCAGCTTCTCCCGCAGCAGGCCAAAGGTCACAGCACTGAGAACCTTCTGCAGAATACGAAGGCCGCAGCACTGAGCGTGGACATCTTGGTTCACCCTCCTTGATTCTTACGCAGACTTGAGGTTTCAGCTTGTTCCTGACCTCCTCCACTTTCTGTTCATCTTCTTTCGGATCCTAGCATCGGAGGCTGAGATAGTAACAACACAGACTGCTTTACCAGCCCCTGCTGTCGGATCATTATGAGCAACAAATCCTTTATTGTGTGTGTGCATAACTCCGCTGGCTCTCGGAATGAACTCTAATACAGAGTTATTAGATTTTTTAAAAAGCATGTTCATGCATTATCCATTCAAAATTAAATAAACATTTCAAGTACATCTCTGAAAGTCAGACCTAAGTACCATTTTTCCGATCATGTTGGGGGTTAAAGGGAGATGGCTAGAGAAGGCAGCCGAGGGGTTTACTTGTCTGCTGCTCCTCAACCTTCAGGCACCTTTTGAGATTTTCTTTCGTTTTCAGCAAGCTGGGCGTGTGCTTAGCTGTGGTGTTGTTGTCCTGGTTAGTGTTCATAGAGACTGATGGGTACGTAAGGTGAGGTTTTTTTTTTTTTTTTCTCCTACCAAATTTAGGAAAGTTTTAGTCATTCTTCCTCGTCCTCTTCCACTCTTTTGATTTTTTTTTTTTAATTTATGTTACTTTCATTCGTGTGTATGTGTGTGTGTCTGGTGTGTATGGGTGCTTCCATACACACTAAACAAAGCTTGTCTTTCTTTCTTTCTTTCTTTCTTTCTTTCTTTCTTTCTTTCTTTCTTTCTTTCTTTCTTTCTTTCTTTCTTTCTGTCTGTCTTTCTCCTTCCTTCCTTCCTTCCTTCCTTCCTTCCTTCCTTCCTTCCCTCCTTCCTTCCTTTCTTTCTCTCTTGTTTTTGTGAGAAGGGGCTCTCTCTATGGTTCTGGCTGTTCCTGGAACTCTCTACATAGACCAGGCTGGCCTCAAACTCACAGAGAACCTCCTGTCTGTCACCTTTGCCTCGAGGGTGCTAGAATTAAAGGCATGTGCTACCACACCCTACTTCTTGTGTTATTTTCCTGAAAATTTTCATTCTTTTCATTTTCTCTTACAATCTATTTCTGGAACTTATTTTGGGGATAGAACTTTCTGTATAGAACCTCTTTTGTTTGGCTTCTCCAGAGAACAATTAAAGCAAAGCAAAACAAAACAACAACAACAACAAAATCCCCCAAAACCCGGGATTTGTACTCTGAATAGCTAACTTCCTCTCTCTTACTTTTCCATGAGAACACTAGCTGCTGCCTCAGCAGCCCTGCTCTCCAGCATGCTTCCGTCTATGAGAAGGATGGCTGTAGTCCCTCCCCGTGCCCCCACTTCCTTGTGCCTTGGCTGGGGACGGACTCCCCTGCAGAACGCTGATGACTGTGGCACTCACCTTGTGTACTTCCCTTCTCCAAGGACCATATCTGTGAGCTATTGTCTGATGCCTCAAATGAGTCACCAAATACATTTGTTTATGTTTGTAATTATTTTAAGATTATGAAGGAAGCAATTACGGCTGAAGGGAAAGTCTGTCTCTTGCACTCGTGTTCCTAAATAAAAGTGATATCCTTGACTCATCTGGTTTAGACATCCTTGGCTTCTTATCCCAGCTCATTCAGACTCCCTTTTCCATATCTTTATTGTCACAGTGTAATCAAATCTCTATTTGGATTACAGTGCTCAGATTTTTGTTGTTATGAATGCATGAACCTGACTCACTGATAAACTGTACTCTCTGATGACATTTCTGTCTCTGCTCACTGGTTTTCCTAGGCTGAGTATCTGTTGGTTTCCCTTTTCCACTCATGTCTTGGCATGCTTCTGTTTCCTTTCACCCAGTGAACAAGGCTTACTCGTAAGTGTGGCTGTCCCTCAGGTGGTGTTCTTCTACTGCAGCCTTTGGCTTTCTGCGTCCATCTGGCGGTTGCTCAGTTGGTCTGAGGTTTTCTAGCTGATGTCGTGCGCTTTCCCATCCCTCTTATCCTGGTGACTCCTTTCTTCTCTGCTGACTTCTCTCTTTCTGGGACCACACTTTGTTCTTTTGGCTTATTTTTTTCTACACACACAATGGTGTAAAGGTCAGGGGACAATTGTGGGAATCGGTTCTGTCATTCCATCATGTGGGTCCCAGGGCTTGAACTCAGGTCCTTGGGCTCAGTGTTCCACGTCTTTACCTGTTGAGCCATCTCAAGACAGCTGTCTCTTCACTTTTATGGCATATACACTCTGACACCTTTCTGAGAAAGAGCACACAGTGCATCTAAAATATATCTTGATTTTATTCTTTTCTTTAAAAAAGAAAGAAAGAAAGAAAGAAACACTCTTTTACACGTAAAATTTTTATATGTGTGAAGGTTTTGCCTGCATGTGTGTCTGCACTATCTACATGCAGAGGTGCCACGAGAGGCCAGATGAGGGCTTCAGATGCCTGGAACTGGAGTTACAGACGGTGCTGGGAATTGAACCTGGGCTGTGTTCTTCCTTCTGCAGCCATCGCTACAGGCCCCTATTTTGCTCTCTTGATCAATAGTTAGCTGGGTACTAAATGCTATGTGTGAAAATTTATACTCAAAGTTTTGAGTAAATTCCTTTATCACCTTCCAGCATTCAAAAGGCCTACTGAAAGCCGGCTATGGTGCACACCCTTAATCCTAGCACATGGGAGGCAGAAGCAGGCCAGTCTCTGTGAGTCTGAGCCCTGTTCTAGGACAGCCAAGACTAACCAAAGAAACTGTGTCTTGAAACACAAATAAAGAAAAAGAAAAAGGGAAAGTGCTACTGAAAATGTTTCTTTTATTCTTATACATAATCCTGTAAATATTACCTACATTTCTTCTCTAGAAGTTAAAAAACCAGTCTCTTACTCAATTCAGTTGAGAAATACAGCGATGTGTCTTAATGTGGGTATTCACTCTTTGGCTGAAACTTTCAAAGCCAATCCTCATGTCCTTATGTCCTTCAAATCTTCTTGTATTATTTCATGAAGAGAACTCTCTTTTTATTTTCTGTTTTTACCTATTTCCGGGATTCTTGTAGATTTGTTTTTCTGGACCAAGCTTCTGTTATGTGACTTCTCAGTTTTGTTTCAGCCAGGATGGTGAGTGTTTGCCTGGTGGCAGTGACACAGCGTATGTCTTCTGACATGATCACACAGCCCTGCTTCAGCGCTGTGGTTTATACACGTTTTCCTCATTGGCTGCCAACTCGGCTACGCCACTTCTCATCCATATGCCATCCTCTACAAATACTTGACTCTGACCTTCTTCTTTGTGTCCACTCATTGCCATTTTTCATTGGTTTTTGTTTTCTTTTTTTCTTGTTTGGATTTTAGGATCTTTCACTTTGATGGAACTTCTTAATTTATGTTAAACTATTGTTTTTCTTTATTTGGGGATTTATCTATATTTTAAGAAAGAAAATCAGAGTGTCCTTGTTTTGACACCTTAAAATAAAAATTTAAAAGAGTTATCTATGTGTATGTATGTATGTGTGTGTGTGTGTGTGTATGAGGGTATGCCACATGTGTGCACTTGCCTGTGGAGGACAGAAGAGAGCGCTGGAGTTGGTCATGCTTCTATTTATTTAGCTACAAGTGTGGGTATGCTAATGAGCCTGCCTAGAAATTGTCTCCAAGCATCCTTTCTGGATGTGGAGTTCAAGTTCAAATAGTATTTGATTAAAAAAAAAAAAGTTTTCTCTCTCTCTTATCTTTCAAGACAACCTATCTTCCTGTTTCAGCCTCTAGAGTGCTGGGATTACAGGCATAGGCCACTATACCTGGCTAGAATTTAAGAACCCAGATTAAAAACAACCACTGCCATCAACATCCAGAATAATAAACTGTCTCATGAACCATAAAGAGACTTTTCCTGGCCAGCTAAGAAATGAGGGGCCCTGTCAAAGGTCAGAGGGTACTGGGCTTTTCCTGAGCTAGGCTGGCAACTTAACTCATCATAGGGGACTTTAGCTCAGGCACTCCTCCTGCCTGAGAAGAGGATGAGTCAGCTTCAAGCCTTCCTCCTGGGAGCTAATAATTAACTGTCCCCACTTCTGCCCCACCTGGGACTTAGCTACTCTCATCTCAAACCAGGTTTGTCTTGGGCACCAACCTTGGGGATGGCAAGGCTATACGTTTTCAATTACAGGGAGATAGCCTTATCTCTGGTCGGTCTTTTCTTCATTAACTTACACCTCTTATCTTCTTCCATTTAGTGTCTCTTCGCAATAAGCCGTTGTCTGCCCGCTGCGCCTGCGCTCTGGGCAGGAGCCCTGTCCCTGGGCTGACCCCTCAGAGGGCCTCATTTGTCTCCCAGTGGCCCTCCTCATGCCTGACCTTGTCCAGGCTTTCTTTGATCTGTCCCTTGCCCCTCTGCCTTCACCTACAATTCTTTCTCCTTTTCAGCCTGGGTCCCAGCCCATTCCAGGAATTCTCCTGACTCTAGGAGACACCGTTTCCTGGGGTCAGGCTCCTTTGTCCCTCCAAAAGGACAGGAAGGCAAGAAGCAGAAGTGAGCACTTGTGTTGTTAAAGAAATGGGCCTTGAGCTCACGGAGAGGGTCCGCTGTACCCCCACTCAAAAGAAACGGGGAGTTAAGACAGAGAAGCAGGAAGTGAGAGGCCTTGTCAGCAGTGGCACCTCATTCTCGAGAGCATCTCATACTCTGTGCAGCACCCACGAGTGTGTGTGTGTGTGTGGGGGGGAGAATATCTGTGTTAGGGACTGAGCAGACCCTCCTGAGCCCGAGGACTCGAAGAGTGAGGACACAGGAGAAGGACCTTGAGTGTGCTGGTACCAGATGTGACTGTAACGCCCAGAGCCTGAGCCTGCGAAGGAGATGGACGCCAGAACAGATGAGCTTTGGGTCCCAGCTGGCCTCACACTCTCCTGCCACACTCAGGTTCCAGACTGCTACTGAGTACAAACTCCAAGACCGCTGGGACTTCTGTGCCTTGGTGTCTCTTCAGGCTGGAGTTTCCCTAAATGCCAGCACTGGTCTGCCCCTGGGCATTCTGCCACCTACTGCAAATAGAAAAACAGAGTGTGCCCTTACTGTCGCCATCTGTGTTTGCTGAGGCCTGTGGGGGTGGGGTGGGAGGAGCAGAAACACCTGCTGGAGGGAGGACGTTTGAGCTCAGATGCAGTTGTCCGGGTGACCTGGAAAGACCCTTTTCCAGGTGTGTGGGGAAAGCCAGTCACTGCTCCAGCCTTGCCATAGCCAGTTCTGATTTTTAGGGAAAAACTTAAGATTGAAAAGCAAAGCCAAACCGCCCACCTGCTGTTTGCTTGTACCTGTGGGAGGCCAGGCTGTCTGAGAACATGGTGAGGCGCACACTTGGGGAAAGGTCTTGGGTTTGGTTCTTTGAAGGCTGGAGGTCGTGGGAAGGCCTTGAGTGAAGGGAAACATGGTACTTGTGTGGTGCCATGAGGCAGGGTGTCATGTAGCCCAGGCTGGCATCACGTGCCCAGCTCTCTATGGAGCTGTACATAACTTTGAACTTCTCATCCTCCTGCCTCCACTTCCCAAGTGTTAGGATTATAGGTGTGTACAGTCATGCCCAGCTGACTTGTCTCGTGTTTTATTTATTTTAAAAAATTAAATTATGTGGATGTGTGTGTTGGGGGTGGGGTGGCACGGGCATGAGTGCAGGGACCTGTGGAGGCCAAGAAGAGGTGTCAGATCTCCTAGAGGTGGAGTTGCTGGCAACGGTGAGTCATCGGATGCGGGTGTGGAGAATCGAACTGCGTCCTCTTAAAATACAGTCTGTGCTCTTAACCACCAGGCCACCTCCCCAGCCCCATTTAAATAGGCAGAGAAGCGCCCGTATCAGCGAAATCCACACAGGGTTCCCAAGTGGGTGGGGAGAATGGAGAGGCTGTTGTGTTACTCGATATAAGAGACAGAACTGATTAGACACAGGAGATCATTCACTTTACCTCCTGGTCATAGCCCCCTTCTTCCTCTCCCCCCCCTCTCCCCAATCTCCCCTCCCCAACTCCTCAGAAAAGGGGAGCCCCTCCACCCCAACCCACCTGAGCATGTCAGGACTGAGTGCATCCTCTTCCCCTGTGGCCTGGCGAGGCAGTCTTTCCAGGGGAAAGTGATCAAAAAGCAGGTGACAGAGTCCATGTCAGAGGCAGCCCCTGCTCTCCTTACTGGGGAAATCGCACGAAGACTGAGCTGCCCATTGGCTACACTGACATGGGATTTTTCAACTTGAACGGCTTTACACATGCCAGGCAAGCATTTTGTCACTGGGCTCCACCCCTCCCCCCCCCAGAATCTTTGTTTTGAGACAAGATGACACAAGGTTGTATTTTCAAAATGAAAATTAGCCTGGTGGTGAACACCCTGTATTCCCAGCACTTGGGAGGTTGAGGCAGGGGAATTTCTAATATCAGGCTAGCCTGGGCTATATAGTTAATTCCAGGTCAGCCTGAACTACATAAAAAATATTCTCAAAAAGAAGAAGAAGGAAAGAAAGAAATAGAAAGAAAGAGAAAAAAAGAAAAAAGGAAGGAAGGAAAGAATGTAGATTGTTTGAGGAGTCTAACTGACCTAAGGTGATAAAAATGAAATATTTACTATCTAGAGCCCCACCTCCACCTCCCGCCCCCATCCCACCCTGGGACTCTCCAGGCCTCTCTAAATTCTCAGCAGACCTCTGAGCTTCAGGGGGCCAAATGGTCCCTATAGTTCTGGACCTGGGTCTCCTAAGGTCTCATTCTTCCAGTGTTTCCCTTGTGCCTTCCAGACTGTTAGCTCAATTAGTTACAAGCCTGTTGTTTGGTAAGAATGCGTCTCCTTCTTTCAGTGCCTCAGCCCCTATCACAGACTCTGCTTTCTAACTAGATAAATGTCTGTTGGATGGGATGGAGCTAGCAAGGGTGAGGAGTGAAAGATCTTGCTGAGTCACTGAGTCACTGAGCTACCTGGGTTACGATCTCCTGGCAGGCCTCAGCCCAGACCACCGGGTTGACCCTGTATCTTGCCTTATCTTTCATCGCCGCAGGTGCCAGACTGGTTGTCTTCCTCCCTGAAGGGATGCTGTGCCTGGGTTTGGCAAGCATGCAGCTAGGCCTTGTCTGAAGGTCACAGCCCCACGGAGAGCACGTGCAGATCGCCCTGCAGCAGCATTTTCCCAAGGTTTAGCTAATTGTTCTTCCTCCAGGCCCTGCCAACCTTGGACTAGAAACTGAAGCCAGGGAAGGGGGTGAGGAAGGGCAGAGGAGAAGGGAAGGAGGCAGCAGCAGAGCAAGGTCGCCCATCTGCTGCCACTTTCCACACTCTCTTATCTGTGACGCCACCTCCCGAAGGTCCTCTCTTTGCTTTAAAACACTTGAATCACTGAAAGTGATAAAAGTAACTCAATTCTGACCTTCTGTTTCAGACACAACAGAGCTCGCCTTGATATTAAGATGCCGTGAGCTCCTCCTGTCTGTGTGACCATAGGGAATGGAAGGACTCTCCTGCTGGGAGAGACCACGGGAGCAGCTGCTGTCAGGGCTGTGTCACCTGTGCGGGCAGTTAGCCGCCCTTGCCTGCCAGAGTGGACTCCTGGACAGGGGAGGAACTGACGGGCCAGTGCATATTCTTTGACTGTGATAATATCTTGTCATTCCATGCCTCTGCAGGGGACAGCGCCTGAGCTGGTCAGGACTCCCAAGGCCGGGAAGCCAGATGGCTTCAGAGGCCATATCAGCTCAGCGGCAGTCCTCTGTACCACCACATGACCCCTGAAAAGATGGCAAGAAATGGATGGCTGTCCCCCCTTGAGGGAGGAGCTGGTCTGGTGCAAAGGGAAGGGCTTGGTACTGGTGGATCAAGCAGAAGCCAAGAGTGTGCGGCATCATGCCAGCCAGAGCCTCCAATTGGGTGACAGTGAAGGAGGAGTTGAATCCACAGTGTCACGGCACAGAAGGGAATGGTGTGCTGGCTTGGGTTCCAGCGCTTGCCTGACAGAAAGTTGGTGCTCTAGTTATTTTTTTTTTGTTAATCATTTCCAAAGCAAACCCACTATATAAATATCCATGCAATCATTAAAGCCACAGCCACCAAAGCAAAACAGAAAAAGCCAGGGCAAGGCTGACCTGCACATTCTCTCTAGGTGTTTTAGAAACACAAATGCAAGCCCAACAGATACCATTATTTTCCGTTTTCTGTCTTGTAATCTATCCTGGAGATCATTTTGAGTCGGCACCTTTCCTGCCTCGTTCTTTTAAAGATTGACGGTATGAATCTGGATGTGGTGGTCCACGCGTGGAATCACAACATCAAGGGAGGTGGAGCCAGGAGGATCACAGAAAAGGTGGGGCGTGCTGGAGAGATGGTTAAGAGCACCAGCTGCTCTTCCAGAGGATCCGGGTTTGAATCCCAGCATCCAAATAGTTACATAGTGAGCTTGAAGCCAGCCTGTCTCAATCAATCGATCGATCGATCGGTCGATCAATCAATCAATCAACCAATCCATCATCAATCAACCAAAGAAGACTAAATGAGAGTCTATCATCTGGGCATACCAGGCTTTTACAGTTGACGTGTGCATA
>REGO01000220.1:2289065-2301010 GCA_010120015.1 Rhombomys opimus | reverse complement strand
TATGGTGCTGGAATCAAACCTGGGTCTTCAGGAATCTTGCCACACTGAGATACAACCTTGGCCTAGATGTTTGTTTTTTTTTTTTTTAACGTTTGTGATTTTAATTTTTTCAAAGATTGTTTTTATTAGTGTGTGTCCTTGTGTGTGCAAAGATTGTTTTTATTAGAGTGTGTCCTTGTGTGTGTGGGCGTATGGGTGCCTTCATAGGCTAAAAAGGTGTCCCACGCTTTGGAGCGGCTGGAGGCCAGACCTGCATCAGTTGGAGGAGTAGTCTCTCCAGCCTGCCTGCTGTGAGACAGGGTCTCACTCTGTAGCTCAGATTACCTTCAAATTCGTGGCAACGCTTCTGCCTTAGCGCTGGGATGATGGAATGTGACACCATTCTCAGCAGACCCGAATGGGATAATGACCTTCCCTTGTAAGACTGACACGCAATTTAAACGAAATCCCTTGTTTCCATGTGAATGGTTGATATGTCTGAATCATTACTGATAGTGAATTTGGCGGAGTGAACCTTCCAGGAACGTGAGGCCGGGCGTGATGGGGGCGGGGACTAAGATGGGAGTGTGTGCTGAGAGAGAACACTCCTGGTCAGACTTTGAAAGACAAGGTGTCAGGAAGAAGAGACAAGGCATTCCAGGTCGATGAAATAACTTGTGGAAAATCTCCAAGGAAAGGGTATGTAGTTGCTAGTGGGCGAATGAAGAACTGGTCTGGTGAGGTGGGAAGGCCAGTTTCCTTAACACAGAAGGTCAAGAATTCTCTGTGGTTAACAGCCCCCGTGAGTAGTTCTGGAGCTGTGATTTGTTGCCTGTCCTGACCCATCAAATTATAACGCTCATCTGTCACCAGGACATGCCATTTCATGTTAAGAAGATAGACCTAGAGCAGTTAGGGTCAGCCAGGTTGCTTTCTAAAGTCTACTAAGGACTGTAGGGGGGTTAAAAAAAAAAAGCAGCCTGGTTCAGGAACTAGTGTCCATGGTGGAGCCCTCATCCAGCATGTGAAAGGCCCTGGGGTCCATCCCTAGCACTCCACAGACAAGCAGAGGAAAAGACGGTGGGCATGACTGACCAGGCTCATAGTCCAACAGGAGCTGAGACAGGGGGACTTCTGTGATTTTGAGCAGGGCCTGGACTTCACAGTGAGTGAGCTCTGGGCCAGCATCGGAGGCAGACTGAACCTCTATCTAAGAAACAAAACCAACCAACAAACAGAACCAGTAACAAAAACCACCAAGGAAGAAGAGGGTCAAAAAGGGAGAGAAAGCAACTTAAAATTGTGGATTGTTGGAGAAACTTCTTGTGATTCTCAGAGTGTGTTTTTCACACAAGCCGGAATTCTATGAAAAATATCAAATCCACTGTAGACAGTAAGATTTGTCCCAAGAGCAGAGGAGGGGCCAGGAGAGTCTGGAACAGCCTTTAAAAACTTTCAATATGAACACAGGTGCTTCATCCAAAGTTCGGGACTGGGTACTGTGGTGAGAAAGCTTGGTCAGAAAAATGGAAGAAACCAGCTCAAACTCACACCCGAACAGTCATCCTTCTGGTTCCCGTCTCAAGGATTCTTCACTTTATCTCTGTTATTCCTGGGAAGAAGACAAAAATATTTGACTGAACCTCCCTACCCTTCATTCCTGTGATTTCTGCCCTGTGGGTGACATGGGGCCCCACATCCACTAAGTCTCTAGGCACACACATGCACCCTTGCTGGTCCACTGGCCCCAGCTAAACGCTCATGAGAAGAAGCCTGTCATCCCAGCACTCAGGAGGCTGAGCCGGGAAGGGCACCATGATTTTGAGACCAGCCCGGGCTCCATAGCAAGACCCTGTCTTGAGAAACTAAAAGAAAGGTCCGAAGAGAGCGTAGCATGTGACAGTGTGGGCAGCCAAGCCCGACGCCCTGAGTTTGTGTCCCTAGAACCTACATGGGGGAGAGAACAGATTCCTGTGGGCTGTTCTGACTTTCGTGACATGACAGCTACAGAGCGCCCCCCCCCCCCCAAAAAAAAAAAAAAAAACTAAAAGAAAAAAAACAAAAAACAAAAAAAGCAAACCCACACCTTGGTGACAACTATATCCTGTATCTCACAGAACTGTTTACATGGGCTGATGACCTTCAAGGCTTACGTTATCTTTTGCACCCTAACCCTGACGCGCACTCTGATGCATCCTAGAGATTCACCAAGTCTTTCCTGGCGGACTCTCGGCTTTGTTAATTAATACGGTAAAAGTGAACTAGGCTTGTAGGGAATTAGAGCTCGGGGCAGACTTGGTCAGCTGAGCAGGGACAGCAGCTGCCTCTGGCACACACCGTGGGCTCTAGCTTCCGTTTTCCCCACAGAGGCTCCCCAAGAGAAAATGCAGCACACAGCGGAACTATGACAAGGTGATCTTTAGAGATTTCCCCAGCCCCAGGCCTGAAGTGGGGCACTCGAACCATCCTGGCTTCCCAGGACAGACTACTACGATGATAATCCAGGAAGTAGACCGCCCTTTGAAAAGCAAGGAAGAAACCAATCAACTAAGTATTTATTTCTATTTAATGCTCCCGGGCTTCTGGTTCCAGCTTTGAAGAATTCCTGGCAAGTGCTTTTTGAAGTCAGTAATCCCACGGTGAATCTGAATGGCTTGCAGGCTGCTCCTGGCCCTGGGGCCTGGTTCACTGTGTTTAGAGCCTGCGTTCTTTCCAGAAGTGCTGAATGTGGGATGGAAGGCCTAGTGACAGCAGGGAGGAGAGCAAGGGAGCTTAATTTGGAATCTGCCTTGCAAGCTTTGGTCATAAATGAGGCCTCAAGAATGAATTGGTTTGGTCCTTTTGGATTGGGATGAATTGCCCACCCCTGAGGGCCCTGCAGTTAGGCACAGACACTCAGTGGCTCCAGTCTTTCTCCAGCTCCTGCTCACAGCTAGCTGTTGAGGTACCTGAGCTCTGACGTACTCCAGGGTGTCTGCATCATCATCATCATTGTAACGTTCAAGAAATCATTGCTCATGGAACAAAACCCAGAAATAAATATTTCAATTAAATAAAATTAAAAAGAATTCTGCATGATCCTCCCTGTAGGATGGATTATTGCCAGGTGTGGTGCGGCAAACCTGGAATCCCAACACTGGGTAGTAAAGCCAAGCGGCCAGCCTGGGCTATGTGGTGAGTTCTTTTAGGATCATACTGTGCTGCACAGTACAGTCCTGTCTCAAAAATCCAATGGTTGAGCAGGGGGTGGCATGTGATTTTAGTTCCAACACTCAAGAGACAGAAGCAGGCAGTAATGGTGAATTCAAGGCCAGCCTGATCTACATAGGTAGTTCTGGGCCAGCCAGGGCTACATAGTGAGACCTTTTCTAAAAATGAGCTATAAATCTGAGGTTCCTGCTATAAATCTGAGCCTGGGGAGGCTGAGGTAGGAGCATTGCCCTGATTTCGAACCCACCTTGGGCTAAGTAGTGTTCCAGGCCAGCCTGGGCTAGGTAATGAGACATTATCTTAACAACAACAACCGCTAAGTAAACAATGACATCAGGGATGTATCTCAGTAGTAGAGCATTTGGAGCGGTAGAACACAGAAGGTCCGGGGTTCTATCCTGTTAGCCACTACCTCAGGCAACAAAACAAACAAAAACATAATCATGTTCTCCATCCTTCCTTCACACACATGTAAACAAATCAGTGCCTTTCTATGCATATTATTTAGTAGCCTGTTTTTCTCACTTCGATAATATTTTATTGTAAGTCAGTAAATACACATGGAGCCCAATTTTTTAACTGCGTACAGAGTTTTATTGTCTGACTACATTGAAAAAGATTGAATGGGTTCCACTTGATGGATGCAATGGTTTAGTAGCTGGATTGATGTGCCAGGGCTACTGTGCCAAAGTGTGACATCCTGGGCGGCTTAAATCACAACGGGTAGTTCCCTCCAGGCTGGGCATTCAAATTCCCAGTGCTGGGAGGTGTGGGGTGTGGGCTCTTCGGGGGCCTCTCTCCTTAGCCCGTGGCTTCATCCCCCTATCCTCACGTGACCCTCCCTGTGTGTGATGTGTCTGTGTCCTGCTGCTTCCTTGTGATGACGTCAGTGACCTTGAACAGAGTCCACTCAAGGACCGCATTCTAACTCTACGTCTTTGCAGACCCTAGCTTCAGACAGGGCCACGTTCTGAGCCCCGGAGACAGGACTTCCACGTTCGTAGCTGATGGCAGAAAAGGAGCACAGTGCAGCTCTCCAGAGGCCAGGAACCAGGCTGAGTCATCTCATTTAATTCCTTAACAGCCACGAGGTAGGCATAGCTGCCATCTCTTTTCTCCTTCTGCCCTTCCTCCTCCTCCTTTCTTCTCTCTCTCTCTCTCTCTCTCTCTCTCTCTCTCTCTCTCTCTCTGAGTGTGTGTGTGTACGTGTGTGTACATCAGTGGATAGCCTGAGATGCCCCTCACCTGTTTGTAGATGAAGTCTCTCTCTCTGGCCTGGAACTCACCAAGTCGGCTAGCCGCAGGGAGCCATCTGTCTCCTACTCTGCAGCACGGGGGCTGTAGGGAGTGTGTACCCCAGGCCTGACACCCCACGGTGGGTTGAGTGTTAAACTCAGGTTCTTGTTTAACAGTATGTTACTGGCTGAGCCATCTCCTAAGCTCTTCTCTTCTTGTCTCTGTTGTGAGTTTGGAGACAGAGCCTTGTTCTGTAGCCTAGGCTAGCCCTGAACTAACTGCACTCCCCCAGCCCTACCTTCCCCGTGCTGGGATTGCAGGCATGCACCGTACACCGCATCCATGCAGGCTGCAGGGGCAGGGCCTGTTCCAAGGTCATGTAGACAGGAAGTGGCAGAGTGAGACCAGGCCACGAAGCGCCGATCTGGTCTCCTGCGCGCTCTGAGTCCCCGTGGCTTTCTACATTGACTGTGATCTACTTGTCTAGGGAAAAAGATAAACATTTGGATGTTCGAGCAAATTTGGCATTTTTAAATACCAACGGGTCTCTGCAGAAGCCTGCAGCTCCAGCGACAGAGGGCTTCACAGCCAGGGCTGGGGCTATCCCCCGCTTCCGTGTGTGATGTAGTTTGTGTATGTATACATCTATGGACAAGGAGGCGTGGAGAGGGAACTCCTGGCTGAGGACATTCGCAGTCCTTCAGAGCAACCTGTGCTGAGGCCTGTCGAGGTGGGCAGACCGATGAAGGCCGTACAGGAGCATGTTATCTTGAGGATGAAAAGAAACAGCTTACATGCTTTTTCGGTGTTTTATATTATTATTATTATTTTTTGCATGGTGTATATGGGGTACATATGCACACGTGTGGGTGCCGGAGGGCAGCCCGGGGTGCTGGTCCTTGCCGCTCACCATGTTTGAGGTAGGGTCTCTCGTTCACTGCTGTGCTGTGTGCTCCAGGCTGGCTGTCCCACAAGCTTCTGGAGAGTGAGATGCTCCTACCTGCGCCTTCCAGCTATTGTAGACGGGTGCTGAATAAAGGTACTCCCGGAGTGTCTGGGGATCAGACTCCGGCCGTCAGACTTACAGGCGTGTGATATTACCCACCACGCAGCTCCCCAGCTCTGCTTTGGTCCCTTTTTGATGCAGGTTTACCAAGGTGTAGTTTATATAGAGAGCAACATTCTCATTTTAGGCATGTCCCTGTGATTCCAACATCACAGCCAAGACAAACATTTCTGTCTGCCCTAAGAGCTCTTTTACATCTTTCTTCAGTCACGATCTTGGCAACTCCTGACCCGTGTTCTGTTCCTTTGGTTTTGGCATTTCTAGGGCATGATATTGATGGACTCTCTTATGTGATGGGGCTTCTTGAATCTAGGTTTTTAAAAAATGTATTAATTAATAATTAAAAGAAAACCATGCCTGGATCCCTTTAGTCACAGCAGTTGGCTGGCAGAGGCAGGCTAATGTCTGGGTTCAAGGCCAGCCTAGTCTACATAGAGAGGTCCAGGACACCCAAGGCTACACTGCTGTCTCAAAGAAACCAAACCAAACCAAAAAATAGAAATAATAGAAAACAAACAAAACAAACAAACAAACAAACAAACAAACAACCTTGATGTGCAGGGATAAAGATGGAGCAGAAATTTTGGGAATGGCCAAACACTGACTGGCCAAACTTGAGACCCACCCTATGAGAGAGAGCCAACGCCTGACACTATTAATGACACTCTGCTATGCTTGCAGACAGGAGCCTAGCATAACTGTCCTCTGAGGGGCTCCACCCAGCAGCTGACGGAAACAGATGCTGAGACTCACAGCCAAACATTAGGCAGAGCTTAGGAAGTCTTCTGGAAGAGTTGGGGGAAGGACAGAGGAATCTAGAGGGGACAAGAACTCCACAAGAAGACCAACAGAGTCAACTAATTGGGGACCATGGGGCCCACAGAGGCTGAACCACCAACCAGAGAGCAGGCATGAACTGGACCTAGGACCCCTACACATATGCAGCTGATGGGCAGCTTGGTCTTCATGAGGGGTTCCTAGCAATTAGAGTAAGGGCTGTCTCTGACATGGACTCTATTGCCTGCTTTTGGATTTGTTTCCCCTAACTGGGCTGCCTTGGAGGACCTCAGTGAAGAAGATATACTTAGTCCTGATGCAACTTGATGTACTGGGTGGGTTGGTGAGATGGAGGGTCCCTTTTTCTGAGGAGAGGGAGAGGGGGAAAGGGGAGAGAGGGTGTGAGTGAGGGACCAGGAGGAGAGAAGGGAGGGGCTGTGATAGAGATGCAAAGTGAATAAACAAATAAACATTTTAAAAAGAAAAAAAGAGATTTCTTTATTTTTAAAACAGCGACAACAATAACAACAACAAAAAAATCTTGGTGTAATACCCCTGGGATTCCTCTGTTGCATTGCTTTCACACAGAGTTGATAAGTAATGTTCACTGTGGGTGTGTACATTGCCACACGTGTGCCAGTGCCTCCGGAGTAGAGAAGAGGGTGTCTGGGTCCCTGCAGCTGGAGCTACCAGTGGTTGTGAACCACCTTGTGGGTACCGTGAGTGCTGGGAGTTGAACTCACATCCTCCGGAAGAGCAGCGAGCTCTCTTACTGGCCGAGCCATTTCTCCAGCCCCAGTACTTTAAGAAAAATGTAACTATGTGTGTACGTGTGTCTCTGTGTGTGGTTATGTGAACACGTGTGTGCATGTGAGATCAAAAGCTTTGAATCTCCGTGTAGCTGGAGTTGCAGGCAGTAGCGAGCTACCGAATCTGGTTCTGGGAACCAAGCTCAGATCAGTTGCAGGAGAAGCCTTCTCTTAACTGCTAAGCCATCTCTCTAGCTCATCCTACGGTATTTTTAATCTATTGGTTGAATGATTGGTGACAGTTTTTATCTTACTGCTGTGAATGAAGCTGCCACAAATATTCTTCTGCATGGTTTTGTTTGGACATTAACATTAATCGTAGGCATATTCCTTAGAAGTAGGATTCCTAGGTCAACTGAACAAGTATATACTTTATAAGTGACAAAGTGAGAGACTGTTTTCCAAAGCAACCAGACCACTTTGTACTCCTCCTGTCAGTATAGAAGAATGTTAGCCCTTTTGCAATCTCATTGGGACTTTCCTTTCTTTGTTTTTCTTTTTCTTTTTTCCCTTGAGTCAGTCACTGAATGAGGCATCTCCCTGTGGTTTCAATTTGCATTTCTTTGATGACTGGGTGCTTAATATTTTTTAATGTAAATTTATTTTTCATTTATTTACCTTTTTTGATAGAGAATCTGTTTAAATATTTGCTAGTTTCCTAAAGATTTCTTCTTTTATTATTATTTTTTATGATTTATTTTTATTTTGTGTGTTTTGCCTTCATGTACGTCTGTATGAAGATGCTGGATCCACTGGAAATGGAGTTACAGACAGTTGTGAGCTACTATAGGGGTACCGGGAATCGAACCCAGATCCTCTGGAAGAGCAGCCACTTCTCTCTCTTGCTCTCATGCAAGAGGTTTATTGGGGGTTAGCAAAAGGCTGTCTAGGAGTGGGGACATGAGGAAGGGATGGAGACAGAAGGGGACATGAGGAAGGGATGGAGATAGACAGAGAAAGAACAAGACAGAGAATGAGGGGTAGACAGAGGGGGAATAAAAGAGAGGAGGAGAAGGAGCCAGCAAGTACTCTTACCCACTGAACCATCTCTCCAGCCCACTTTTTATTAATGTTAATTATGTGTGTACATCTGGTCTTTGTGTGGGTTTGTAAGAGTGAGCGCAGGGGCCCAAAGAGTTTGTGCGTGTTGGACCCCTCTAAGCTGAAGTTACAGGGATTTGTGAGCAACCCATCATGGCTGCTGGGAGTCAAAATAGGTCCTCTGTAGAAACAGCACATGGTCCTGACCACTGGGCTCTCTCTCCATCCAGCCTTCCTTCCTTCCTTCCTTCCTTCCTTCTTTCCTTCCTCCCTTCCTTCCTTCGTTCTTTCTTTCTTCCTTTTGTTTTTCGAGACAGGGTTTCTCTGTGTAGCCTTGGCTGTCCTGTAACCACTTTGTAGACCAGGTTGGCCTCAGATTCATAGAGATCCAGCTGCCTCTGCCTCCCAAGTGCTGGGATCAAAGATGTGTGTTACCACTGCCCAGCCCCTGCTTGTTTCTTAGTTAGTTTTTTTTTCTAATAATATATTTTTCTAATTATATATTTTGGATACTATTCCTTTATTGGACCTTTTTTGGCAGATATCTTATCCCAATCTGGATTTTCCTTATTATTGTCTTAACTACATCTTTGAAAGAACAGATGAGTCTTACTTAATCTATAAACTTTATTTTTAAAAAGTGATTTGTGCTTTTCATGTCCTACCTAAGGACTTTTTGCCTAACCAAGGGACACAGAGAATTTTCTTTTCTATATTTTCCTTTAGAAGTTGTGATTATTTAAAATTTTGCTTTGTTTTGTTTTTTGTTTTGAGACAGGGTCTCACTATGTAGTGCTGGCTGTCCTGGAACTCACTATGTAGACCAGGCTGTCCTTGAACTCATAGAGTCCTGCCTGCCTCTGCTTCTCAGGTGCTGGAATTAAAGATGAGAACCACCATGCCTGGCTCAAGCTAAATTTTGTTTATGGTACTTGGTCAAGGCTCGTTTTGGATTTTTTACTCATGGCTACTTGATCATTCTAGCATTGCTTGTTAAACATGAAGTCATTCACAACGTCTACTTTTTAGTAGGTCGGCAAAGGATGCCGACTCTTTCCGCTTTGTGGGGTTGGGCCTGCAGGGGCTACGGAAGGTTCTCACTTCACTGACATCATCTAATGTGTGTGTGTGGGGGGGAGCAGCATTTCTCATTGCTAAGTGGTACCCACTGAAGGGAAAGCTTTCCAGAGGTCCAGGGTTTGGAGCATTAATGACGGTGCCTGAGCCAAGCTGGAACCCCCGAAGTCAGTATGAGATTCAGGGCTGTGTTGGAGGCTGGTCCAATGCTAATAATTACTGGCACTCAGGATCTAGTTACTGTTCGCCTGATACAGCCATTCTTCTTTGTATAAAACCTGCCTAAAACATTATACCTGATTGGTTCATTAAATGGCCTCTACCTGGGCAGGGCAGAATGAGGCAGGCATGGTTAGGTTCCTGGGGTTTTGAGGATGAAGGCTCACAAGAATCACTGGACAGATGAGGAGGAAAGAGGGGGCCACAATGGGTCAGGATGGAGAAGAAAACCACTTGGGCGAGGAGAAAGGACTCCAGTAATGGTGGAAAGGCCCAGATGAAGAATAAAAGCAAGTACCATGGGATTATATATGGAAGGTAGACCAGATGAGGAGGATGAAGGCAGATGGCATTGGATGGAGGCTATGAGATGGATGGTGAGGATATTGAGACAATGAAAAAAAATATATACCTGTCCCAAGGTAAATAAGGCAATTATAAATCTAACAGGTGTCTGTGTCTCGTTGTTTGTGACAGCGGGTTAAATAATACCAACGTAATAATCGTAGAGCTAATAATAAACAATAATATAGCCCAACACTATTTTGTATTTATAATAGCGGGGCTGCCGTCAGGCCTGGGTGTAAAGTGCGCTGGCATCCCAGGGCACATTTCTTCAGTCTCCCTTCAGAGGCCCAGGAACAAATCTCTGCAGCTCCTCCTGGGAAGGTGCGGGTGAAAGGGCTCTACGTGGCAGAGGGGAGAGGACCTTGGTGGGTCTGGGGCACACACACCCTTTCTGTCTGTCTCAGTGGAAACGGGTTGCAGGCATACACAAGCACCCTCTCCTGTCCATAGACTCACACACAAATCTTCTCTGAAATTTGCATGAAGACTAAAGCTGGGAGAAGCTGAGACATCTGCTCAGGGGCACATAGCAAGTTAGTGATCTACGCCACCCAAGCACAAAACCGGGGGACACCCCAGCACACACACACACACACACACACACACACACACACACACACAGGCGCCTCCAGGATCAGAGCAGTTCCTGATGTCTACGGATCACTTTGAGAACACTGCTTGAGCCTGTGTGGTATTTCTGTCCCACCCTGATGCGCCCTTATTTCAGAGAGCCAACAACCATTACCCAGGCTTTTGCAATGTCCTCCCAGTTGGCTCACCTTCTCTCCATCTCTGTTAACTAAGCTAATATCTTAGCTAATATCACAGCTTCTGGAATGACCTTTCCGGAATGCTGTCTTGATAATGTCCAGTCTCCAGCTCCACAGTGGCTCCATGTTGTCTAGAGAAAGATGGAATGCTGGACTTGGCAACCCCATCCCTGTGTTGCTTTGAGCCTCTTGCCCTTTGTGCTTTAGTTATGAAGATCCCTTCCTGTGAGGCTGGAGAGAGGGCTCAGCAGTTAAGAGCACTCCATGCTCTCACCAGGGACCCAAGTTTGGTTCCCAGCACTCACAGGTCAATGCTGCAGTTACGCGCTTGATGACTGTTTGATGAATGCTTTCCAGGGTGTGGCAGATTCTCCACATGTGCTGAAATGCCATGTCAGGGCAGAGGTCAGGTCTGACAAGGTGAAGCCTTAGGTTCCCTCCTAAGCATTGTATGGACCAGGCACCCTGAGGTCCAGCACCCAAGAACTAAAGGCAGGATGAACAAGGTTCAAGGTCATTTGGGGCTGCTCAGTGAGGTAGAGGCTAGCCTGGGCTACATAAGACCCTGCTCTCTCCCCCCAAATCCGTGGCAAGTTGGGCACGGTGGTGCTTGTCTGTAGTTAAGTTATTTAAAAGGCTGAGGCAGGAGATTGCCAGAGAACAAAAATTTAAGACCCTAGAAAAACAAAATAAAATACCTTCTTTCTTTTCCAGAATCCATTAATTTATTTTATTATTATCACTATTATTATTCTCATTGTTCAGTGCTGCCTTAGAGATCAAACCCAGAGCTTTGTGACTGCTGAGAGACTGTTCTCATGCTACATGCTTAGCCCCTTTATATTTTCTTTTAAAGCAGAGCTGGAATTTAACAATCTTCATACAGATTGTAAGCACTAAGATGAACAGAAAGGAAGGCACTGGGAGGGCAGGCAGGCATGTGGAGGAGGCGGGAGGGCTTCTCAGTGGGGAGCTTGCCTTCATGATTTTAAGTTGAAGATTAAGAAGGCCACACTACAGGGGCTGCTGCAGGCTCTGCGAAGTGAAAAAGAGCAGCTTCTGCAATGTCCCTGAAGCCCCAGGCTCCACACTCAGGGGTCCACCATGCTTTTTGTGAAAGTATGAAGCTTGAGGGAGCTTCCATACTGCTATGTGGGAAAGAAGAGAGACAGTGACGATACAAAGTCTGCCCTCGGGCTGGGAGATGGCTCAGTAAGAGGTTAAGAGCACTGGCTGCTCTTTCAGACGACCTGGCTTTGATTCCCAGCATCCACGGGATGAATTTCATCTGTAGCTCCAATTCCAAGAGATCCAACGCCCTCTCTGGCCTCTGTGGGCACCAGGAACATAGACACTGAAAAATACATCTGCCCCCAGCCAGAAATGGTGGCAACCCAGAGCTTCTGAAGCTGA
>REGO01000220.1:2211188-2247834 GCA_010120015.1 Rhombomys opimus | reverse complement strand
CATCCAACATGTTTGTGTCCTAGGAACATCTTCAGATTCTCTTCTCCCTCCTTCCTTCCCTCCTCCTCTCCCTTCCTCCTTTTCTCTTCCCTCTTCTCTTTCCTTCATTTTTGTTTTTTTGGTGTGGGCTTTTGTTTTGTTGAAGTAAAACTGGGTTTCATAACTCAAGCTGGCCTTGAACTCACTATGTAGTAGATAAGGCTAGCCTTGAACTCCTGATTCTCCTGCCTCTACCTCCCAAGTATTCAGATTATAGGAATGCACTAGCCTTCCTTCCTTCTTTCCTTACATCAATTTCTGTTTCTCTTTCTTCTTTTTTTTTTTTTTTCAACAGTGTCAGGCTCTACAGCCCTGCCTAGCCTGTAGCTGTCCCTTCCCCGGCCTGAGCCTCATCATTGCTGATATCCAAAGGCTTCTTTGGACTATGAGGACACCTACCTGTCTCTCAAGTTCTTCCTTATCATTTATCTTCAAGGAACTGAGGTATAATGCAATTGTGGGTGGATTTGGGAGGCTGAGACAGAAAAAGTTATACTCATTTATTTTTATTTATTTATTTATTATTATTATTATTAATATTACCATCAGTTTTTCAAAACAGGCTTTCTCTGTGTAGCCCTGGTTGTCCTGGACTCAGCCTGTCTCTACCCCTCCAAGTGCTGGGATTAAAGGCGTGTGCCACCACGCCTGGTGGTGAACTCACTTATTTCAGTTAAGCAAAACTTATAAATATGTTTTTTTTTAATGCTTTTGCTGACCGTTACTGTGTGAGGACACAATCTGCCCAAGTTTTGCTGTGTCTCAGGGAGGGAGAGGGAGCTTGGGGCTGTTAGCCCTGCTGGTGATGGCTGTAAATAACAGGTCTATGAGCCCAGGTTCTCAAATATGAAGGGGGAGGGTGAAACAAATAGAAGGTTTCCTCTGTTAAAGATTACCCAGTGTGTCACCTGGCTGCCACTATCCCCCTATCCCAGCAGCCTTAAGCAACTCTGACTCATTTGCTGTAACCTGATGGCTTTGAAACTGCCAAAGAGCTTCCCACAGGCTCCATGACACACTCACACAGGGGAGAGGACTCTGAGATTTTGGGTGGTGGTTTCCCATGTTCATCAATGACTGGAATTCCTAAATTAACACTGTGCCCTGGTGTAATGAGGCATCTTAAATTTTCATCCTGAGAAACCTGTCAGGGAGGCAGCGAGTCTCTCCGGTGGCCTTGTGTGAATGCTGATTCTTAGGTCTGTGGAAGCACAAGCCGAGCCAGAGTGGGCCAAGAGAAGCTCCCTCCTGCACTCCTGACTGACTCCTGGTCTCTTCTTTTACAGTGAAGCTGTCAGGATCCTGAGGTGGGGGCAGAGCTCAGCTGTCTTCTCCTCCTGCAGGGGCGGTAGACAGAGCCAGTCTGTGAGCGTGAGTGCCCTGAGCTCACCCACATCCTCCGCCCTCCAGCAGCAGCTCGGCTTCTGACCACACTGCCCAGCTCTGAAGGCCGATGTCCCTGGTGAAGTGTGTTCCCCCTGCTGAGACACGTCAGACCACTGACATCCCAGGAAAGGACAGACTCCAATCCACAAAGACCCTTCGCCTCAGTGCGCGTGCATTCTAGGACTCCTGTCAATACCAAAATCTATGCACACTCAAGTCCCTTATATAAAATGACGTGGATGCCACCCCTTCAAGGCTCAGAGAGCACACAGAAGAGGGACAGGAAACGTGGAAGGCAGAAAGGACAGGTAGAGTGCCGTGGAGCACTGTCTTTCGGGCATGGTTCCAGCGGCATCGGAGATCCCTGCTCTCGGCTCGGCTTTCTGTTGTGGAGTGGGAGGTACCCAGCACCTGTCCTCTCTGGGGGTGTGTAGGCAGCTCACAGTGGCCAGGGGAAGGAAAGATTTTCTCCGGTCATGTCGTCATGGCTAAGTGGCCATGCTCATCCAGATAACCCCTCACCTATGTTCCTAATCAGCTCTAATGAGAAACACATGAGAGCACACACACACACACACACACACACACACACACACACACACACAAATGGATGGAGAACCCTTTGGAAGAGGAAGGGATTGGTAGCAGTCGGGAAGGGGACAAGAAAAAGGAAACGACCGATCGATTCCAGCTGTTCTAAGTTTCTTTAAAGCAGAATAAAGTGGCTCGGGGCTGGTGGTGTGTAGCTGAGCAGCAGTTTGCCTAGTGTTCACAAGGCCCTGGGCCTAAATCCGAAAACCGACACAGAAATGAAGCCACAGTTTGCCTCTGAGATGCTTTTTAAGATTTATTATTTTTGCAGGACTGAGGATGGAATCTGGCCCCTGGTGCTAAGCGAGCACCCTGCCACCGAGCTGCCGCTGCAGCAGCTGCCCGCATATTTTAAACCATCTTGAAATTGCTCATACTATAGAGCACAACATGAGCACTGCGGCGTAGCTTGTGGCCAAGTCTACAGAAGGCGAAAGATGAGAGTGGGGGCTGGCGTGTTTCAGAGGCTTTATGGAGATGCCGGTCCTTCGGCCTCTGAGAGGGGCTGAGGTTGTGACCCACACGACAGCTAAGGGAAACGCTGACACGCTCCTTTGGCAGGAACTGGGCCTTTGTGCTGTTTTGTAGGAACCTGTGACGGAGCTGGGTGGCGTGGGAAGCAGCATCAGGGCTCCTGGGGTTGGACAGCAGAATTCAGGTAGATGCAGGCTGGAGGGATCATCTGGACGCAGCCAGGCTGCAGGTGTGTGGTGCTTTCCACAAGCGTGGACTTGGAGCATCCTCCCACGGGGGGGTGGGGGGGGGCATGAGTGGACTCTACACGGGCAGCGCATGTTCTCCTGAGCTGAACTTACCTTCTCAGAAGATCCAGGTAGTTAGTTCAGACCCAGACGGAACCGAGAGAGGAGTCTAATCAACTCTCCCTGGTTTGAGTATGCAACTGACCAGCGCTTTTCAAATCAGGAACGACGACACCTCTTCCCAGTTCGTCTGCAGGAAAACGTGAACTAACAGAACTAAGGAGCTTTGCAAGTGCTGGCTTCCTTTCTGGCTTCCTGTTTCAGTCTTCTGGAAAGCTCTTTTCTCCTCCTCTCTTTTATTTTGTCTGGCTGGAACTTCCTTTCCCACCTCCCCCTGTGCCGCCCAAATTGTCCTTAGGCTCTGTTTGAAGGCCCCGAGTGTGTGCCTGGAGAGATTAGCTGTCCTTTTTATAAAAAAGAAATGCATTCAAAACGGGGCACATCAAACGCGAATGTAGGTGACAAATGTTTATATTTGGAAAGTACTTCTGCTTTGATCCTAGTCTCTAGTTTTTGAGAGCTTGACAAATGTGCCCTGGGGGCCTTGTCTTCAAATCTCTTCAGTTGGCAGAGCCCTTCACTTGACCTGAAACTCATTTGATCTTGCACTTGCTGCTGCTCCCAGTGCCGAGGATCAGCACTTGCAGAAGAGGCCTCCTCTGCTTCTCCATGGTGCGGCCAAGAGGCTCCGTGGCCCAGCAGGTGATGGGTTGGCCTTGCTCCTCCAGTCTGGATCTCAGGACTGCGAGCACCAGAGCCCGTCACAAATAGTCTCTGATGTCCTCTGCCTTCCTTCTTCCTCTGGGAGGCCATGCTGAGCCTTTTCTGATCAACCTCTGATGGCTTTTTGGGAAGGAGCCAAAGGGGACATCCCTTGGAGGGCATTTTCTTTGAGGAAGGGGTGAAGATACAGCGTGGAACTCTGATCCAGATCTCCATACAGCCAGCCGCATAACTGACTTTTCCGGAGTTTTTTTAGAATTCTTCTTAAAATTTTTATTATTTGTGTGTGAGTGTGTGTGGGTGTGTGTAAGGAGGGGAGAGAGAGATTGGGGAGGAACACATAACATGTGACATGCATGTGACTGTCAGAAGACAATTTTATGAAGTTGTTTCTCTTTCCACACTTACCTGGGTTCTGAGGATCAAACTCAGGTTGGTCGGATTGTACAGCAAGTGTCTTCATTTTCCTTTATATCTTGCTATACTCCTGTATGTTTGTTTGTTTGTTTGTTTGTTTGAAGACAGTGTCTCATGTAGCCCAGGCTGGTCCCACACTTATTCTGTAGCTGAGGGTGACCTTGAACTTCTGATCCTTCTGTCTTCTGAGAATTGGCACGTGTAAGGTGTATGCCGCCCACCATGCCTGGTTTATGTGGTGCTCAGGGCTGAACACAGGGCTTTTTGGATGCTAGGCAAGCATTCAACCACCTGAGCTTTATACACAGCGCTGGTCTTGCCCAGTTTGGACAGGTAGATTACAGAAGTTGGCGTGTGTGAGGTGGCTCATTGTGTTGGTTCTGCTCTGCATCTGGTGCCAGCGTGCCACACTCCAGGGTCGAGACGGCTATGGGTGAAGCTGGGCTTCTCTGAAAGGCCACTTGCCCATGAAGCGTTTGCCTTCAGTCTGACTGACTTCCACCTATTTTGGGGGCTTGTAGAATGAAACCAGGACAGAAAATCCCTGGGGCAATGTCCCCTATTCCTGCCTGGGTCAGTGTATTAACAGAGAAAATGAAATCCCCTTTCCCTAGTCCCAACAGAGGGACTTCAGGGCTGGGAATGCATAATGTAGATACAGGTATGGCTACCAAGCTAAATGGGATGGTGAAGAACAGAAGCCACTGGCGTTCCAGGCCAGAGGAGAAGGCGGTGTTACTTGACACTGGGAGCTGGAGCAGTCCAGTAGACTCAGGACCACTGTGGGTCCATGTTCCTGAAGATAGAGCATTGCAGGAGATATGTCCTCTCCCCGAAGGAGGGACAGGGAGGAGTACTGCTTTCCAGTCTCTGCAGAACCTTTTGCTGGCCACTGCTGGACCACGCAGATGCCACTGTCATGGGTTCCAGGACTCAGCCTACAAGATAGCTAGCTCTATTACCTGTCCTGGAGACAGAGACACTGCAGAGAGGAGCAAAAGTATCTGGCCCCCACAGTGTAGAGGCTTTCTTAGGGCATCCCCATTCTTTTAAAACCAGTGAGCAGGAAGAGGACGGGAAAAGACAGCATCCAATAAGAAGACTTGAGCGGTGAGCCTGTGACAGGACAGAGGGAGCTATCCTCCCTGAAGGGAGCACTCCCAGGCGCTGGTGTTCCCATGGAAACACTCATCCCTACCAACATTAAGAGCCCATCACCAGCGACTGTGGCCCCCTGCTCTGTTCTTGGAACTGTTGGCTTCAGCAAATGGTATTTCCAAGAATGTTCTGGGCTGGGATTAGCAGATTCTGGATTCCTCCGCTGGTCTCTCAGAAGTGTGGCATTTAGCATGCTTTGATAACTACAAAGCACACACTATTTGGCTCAAGATGGTAATGCTGAATCGCAGTGATGATGAGAGGGGGACTTAGCTCTTTATGGTATTTTGCTGTCAGTCCCTGGCTGTTGCGTGGTTCTTTTTGTGTGGGTTTGTGCACCCTGCCTCTTTTTCTTACCTCCAGTGATGGGTGAGAGTACACATTTTTTGACAGCTAGATTCACAAGTAAGTCCTTGGAAGTGCAGGCTATAGACTGAGCATCTTTGGGTCGCCTTGGGAAGAGACACTTTGTGGCGCTGGGCCAAATGTCTCTGGAAAATAGAAATTGTGGTGTTTAACAATAATACGTTATATGTAATATGATATAATATATAATACAATATAAATATTAAACACAGGGTTTCTCTGTGTGACTTTGGCTGTCCTAGAATTCACTCTGTAGACCAGGCTGGCCTTGAACTCATAGAGATCCGCCTGCCTCTGCCTCCCTGACTGCTGGGATTAAAGGCATGCACCACCACCACCCAGCTAAAATATTTTTTTCTTATTTATAAATACATGCTTATCTGAGAAAAATCTTTAAAAATGTTCTTAGTTATTATTGGTTTTGTTATTATTTATTACTATTATTTTAGACAGGGTCCTATGTAGCCCAGGCTGATTTCAAACCTTTTGTGTGGTCAAGGCAGACCTCAATTTTCTGACCCTCCCGCCTCTGCCTCTCAAGCACTGTGACAACAGGTATCTACGATGACACTTCATTAGACATTAAACTTGACTTTAAGGCTTGCTTAGGGCACAGAGTGATACCCTCTCTCAAAAACCCAAGAAGAGGAAAGGGATGAGAATGTGGTGAGAACCCTCTTTAACTCCAGAATAGCTATTGCCAATGATTTCATAATTTTTTTTTCAGACAGGGTTTCTCTTGCCTTGGCAGTCCTGAACTCGCTTTGTAGTCCAGGCTGGCCTCGAGCTCACAGAGAACTGCATGCCTCTGCCTCCATGAGTGCTGAGAGTTTTGTACATTTTTATTTTCTTTTTTGAGACAGGCTTCCATACTGTACCCTAAACCATATCTCTCTGCCTTGGTGTCCTGAGTACTGGGGTTGTATACAGGAGCCATAAGACTTACCTAAATAATTGTGTAAATTTACCTTTGTTTGTAAAAAATTGGGAGAATTTTTTATATAGTGTACACTTTTTCATGCACTCTAGATGAAAAGGTATATGGGTATTCTACCTTTAAAAGATTTGTTATGTAGCGGGGGTAACATATGACTTTAATCCCAGCACCTGGGAGGCAGAGGCAAGTAAATCTTTATGAGTTCGGAGGCCAGCGTGGTCTACAGAGCAAGTTTTCAGGACAGCCAGGCTGTTATATAGAAAAATCCTAGTCTTAGATAGCAGCAGAGACTAAAAATAACCAGGGTAATCTCAGAGAAGAGAAAAAAAAAGAAAAAAAAAAAAAAAAAAAAAAAAAGGAAGGAAGAAAGAAAGACAAAGAAAAAAGAAAAAAAAGAAAGGAAAGATATGAAGAGAAAAAAGATTGGGCTGGTGGCCAACCTGTAGAGCAGTTTTTAAATCAGTGATTGATGAGGGAGACCCTGGGCTGGAAGAAAGCTGGCTGAGGAAGCTCTGTGACACCAGCCAATGAGCAGCAGCCCTCCGTGGCCTCTGCACCAGCTCCTGCCTCCAGGTTCCTGCCCTGCCTGAGACCCTGCCTTGACTTCCTTCGGTGATGAACTACAATGTGGAAGGGCAAGCCCAATAAACCCTTTTCTCTTCGACTTGCTTTTCGGTCGTGGTGTTTTGCCTGAAAGGAGACACAGGCAGACCTGGATGAGTTTGTGGTCAGCCTGATCTACATAACAGGTTAGCCAGAGCTATGTAGTAAGATAATTACAATAATTTAGTAATTATAAATTTAAATAATTGAATAATATTTTAAAACAGTAAGTGTTAAACCCTGGAAAAATCAGTATTTGTGAAAAAAAGACAAAGGATCTACATTTTTTTGTATATGGCTTTAAATTCTTTTCATATAAAAATCCTAATGTAAAAATGGACAAGAAAGCACAATTACCTAATTTCATTTAAAAATTTTCTTATTAAAATTTCTGTTTTAAGAGACAGAGTCTTGTTACTATCCCAGGCTGGTCTTGAACTCTTGATCACTTTGTCTCCTTCTCCTGAGTGCCAAGATTACAATTATGTACCACCATACATGTCTCAGAACCATTAATGCGCTCAGCTAGCATTTGGGAGGCCCTGGGTTTGACATTCAGCGCTGAAAATAAACAAACATGACATCTCTTTGTTTGTTTTTATTTCTAAAGGCGGCAATGGTTCAAAACAAAACAAAACAAAACAAACAAAAAAATACTACAAAACCAGGAAATGTAATGCTGAAGAGGTAACCTTCCTATAAGCTCCAGTGGAAAAATTCATTGATCGTTAATCTTCGCTTTCAACACGTGGGTTCGTTTACGTAAAGGTGGGTGTTAAGTTTCTGGTGCTCAGACATATTTTATGAGCTAAGGAGAGTATATAAAAATATGTGGCAGGGAGGTGAGGTGAGCCAGCGAGGTGGCTCAGCAAGTCCAGACGCTTGCTGCCGAGCCCGGCCACCTGAGTTCACTTCCGGGAACCCACACGGCGGAGGAAGAGACACGGCTCTCAGAGGTTGTCCTCTGACTGCTGGGTGCCCGCGCATATTCAGGCGTGTGCACACACAGGCACATGGCAAATAAACAGGAATGTAATTAAGAATGCTCATTAACCTGCTAATAACAACAGAAGTGTGATCTTGAAGATCAGAACTACACGTGAGACAGCGTTTTTCATCCCTGTGGAGGACACGGTGTGAGAGAGGCCGAGGTGGTGCACAGAGCACGGGAAGACTCAGCTGCACTCCCCCCACCTCCACCTCCACCCCAACCCCAAGGTTTTGTGAATTTAGAAAAGTCATGTTACAGTCTTGGACTTTACATTGTCTGAAGATGAAATGAGCCTAAAGATTCAACCATTTATAAATTGTGCGAGCTTCTTCATGTAGAGCTTAAACGTCTGTGATTTTGAGAAGGCCCTAAGGGAAAGGAGACAGAGGGCAGATAATCCCAAGCTTGAGAAGGCCCTAAGGGAAAGGAGACAGAGGGCAGATAATCCCAAATTTGAGAAGGCCTAAGGGAAAGGAGACAGAGGGCAGATAATCCCAAACTTGAGAAGGCCCTAAGGGAAAGGAGACAGAGGGCAGATAATCCCAAACTTGAGAAGGCCCTAAGGGAAAGGAGACAGAGGGCAGATAATCCCAAACTTGAGAAGGCCCTAAGGGAAAGGAGACAGAGGGCAGATAATCCCAAACTTGAGAAGGCCCTAAGGGAAAGGAGACAGAGGGCAGATAATCCCAAACTTGTAAACGTTGAGGGTCCAGCGTAAGAGATAGGATATAGAGAAACAGCCAGGCCAGGTGCAGAACAGTGAGGATAAGGTAAGGGGGAAAGGGCTACGCCTTTGTGTGTGAGGCGCCTGGGTGTGGAAGACTGTGTGGGTGTTGGGAGCGTCCCTGTGAGCACAGTGGACTGGGAACAGATTGTGAGAGAGCTGTGATGGAAGGCCAGGAAACCAGACTTCATTCTGTGGACGCTGACAATTGCACAGGTTGTCTTGAGACGGCTCTCACTCTATAGACCAGGGAACTCCTGGCCATCCTGCTGCCTTGGCTTCTAGAGTGCTGGGATTAAAGGCATGAACAGAATGCTACAGAGAGACTCTATCCTGGATACAGAGGCCAGCCACGGGAGATGCCAGTGGTCACAGACAGAAGGGTTGGGGTTCCGAAATCGATAATGTGGCAATACATTGCAACCCAAACTATACAGACAGGATTGACGAATCCCTGCAGATATCAATGCAGATAAAAAAAGGGACTTAGAGGTATTCTTTATCGAATTGAATCTTTACTCACTAAGCTATGGTGTAGGTAATGCCAAGTCATTCGTGTGGATGCTTTTCCCACCAGGGTTGAAGCTACATTCATCCCTATCTTGAATGTGGGTCATGATTAGTAAATTGCTTCCAAACAACGGTGTATAAGCACAGAGGCCGGAGGGAGGGAGAGGAAGCTGACTTTACAGTGACAAGACTGTGCGCTGACCGGAGCTTCCCTGTCAGTACCACCAACGCCTGCTGAGCCAGCTCGCTGGCCCTGGAAACACTGTTTTCTTCCACGTCTCTTCACAGTTTGGGGTTGTCTTTGCACTGTTCACTCGAGACCAAATCCTGCAGCACTCAGCTCTACCCTCCATACCATCTGCGTGACACAGAGCTGGCAGCCGGCTTCCTATCAGCTACTGTGAGTGAATTCCGTTTGTTCACAAAGGTGCCTGTCAGGAGCACAGGAACGGCCACCGTTCAGGCCATAGTGCACAATTCAAAAGACAGAATGATTTCTTTCTTTGATAATTACCGGCCAGTGGTAAGGATGACCACAGGGAGAGCAGGTCTCAGAATGTTGAGTGCTGACATCACAGCTAGGGGCGCTCGAGAAATTGGCTCTGCTCTCCCCCCTAGATGCCCCTGTGTTTTTGCCTGACCTGACTGAGGCCCATCTGATGGCACAGCTAGATGGGCCAAGACCCCAGGCCACAAACACATCACACGATCCCTGTCAGAATAGAGGCTTTGTGTCCTCTCAGTCCACGTGAAATGCTGGTTAGGTGAGGAACCCCACTTTCTCCTTGCGAGCAGCTTTGTTGCGGCCTCGAACTGTGGACAGGCAGGAAGAGTCCATCTGAGGAGGCTGGTGAGGTGGCTCAGGAGGTAACGCGCTTGTCAGCAAACCTGGGGACCTGATTTGATCCCTAGAACCCACATGGTAGAGAGACCCAACTCCTGAAAGTTGTCCTCTGACACACACACACACACACCACACACACACACACACACACACACACACACACACACAATTATGCAAATGTAAATGAATACATGTTCTTTTTTATTAAGAAAAGAAACTGTTACTGTCATTTTTTTTTTTAAGATTTATTTATTTTGATTTACTGTGTGTAGGTGTTTTGTCTGGATGTGTATGCTGTGCCAGTGGAGGGCAGAGGGTGCCAGATGCCCTGGAACTGGAGGTCCAGGAGTCTATTAACTCCATGTGGGTGCTGAGAATAGAACTCAGGTCCTCTGGAAGAGTCAGTAGCAAGTGCTTCTAACTGCTGAGCCAGCCTGTGTCTTTGTTTCTTTGATATAAGGTCTCATGTAGTTCAGGTTGGTCTCAGAGTCACTATGTAGCCAAGGATGACCTTGAATGCCTGACCCTCATTTTTCCACCTCTCAAGTGCTGGGATTGCAGGCACTTGTGCCACCATGCTTGGCCACTGCCTCTTTCTAAAGAACAATCAAAGTAACAAATGTGCGCTGTAAACTCCTGATTCAATTGGCTAATTATGGCCAACTAAGAATGCATGAAAGCATTTAGCAGCACTTTGCTGCTAAACCTTTCTTGGGCACATTTCTTTTTCTTTTTTTCGGCTGGGAATGCGGCTCGGGCTGGACAGCTCAGGGATGGAGACCTCACCTACAATAACAGATACTCACTCAGTCCTGGCTTAGACATTACATCTCTCACATGGCTTGCTGTTCCCTCGACATTTAAAAAACAAGGCGGACAGTGGTGGTGCATGCCCTTAATCCCAGCGCTAGGAAAGCAGAGGCAGGTGGATCTCTGTGAGTTCGAGGCCAGCTTGGTCCACAAAGTGAGTCCAGGAAAGCCAAGATTACAGAGAAACTCCATCTCAAAAAAATCTAAACCAAAACAAAACAAATTATATTACATTTTAGTTATTTATTTATTTTTTTTTAGAAAATACTATGGGATAAACACTAAGGAATAAGCTGTCCATGATTAATGACTTAGTTTTCTTTATCTAAGGAGAATTCTTTTTTTTTTTTTAAAGAATATTATGAAATTTTATTCAACTTGAGGTCTCACTGCAGTGCCACACAGAACTTGACCATGATCAGTTTTTTTCCATTAATTTATTTATTTAATCACGTTATAGCCGGATCCCTTTCCTCTCTCCTCTCCCCCCAGCCCCACCCTCATAACGCCTCTTCCCCATCCTCTCCTCCCCCTCCTCAGAGAAGAGGAGACCTCCCCAGTAGGTAACAACCCACCTTGCCACATCAGCTCACAGCAGGACTAGGCACATCCTCTCCCACTGAAGCCAGACAAGGGGAAAGGGACCCAAAGGAAGGCAACAGAGTCAGAGACAGCTCCCACTCCAATCGTTAGGGGACCCACACGATGACCAAGCTGCACATCGGCTACACGTGTGTAGGTCCAGTCCACGCACACTCTTTGGTTGGTGCCTCAGTCTCTGTGAACCCTCATCGGCCCAGATGAGTTGACTCTGTAGGTCTTATTGTGCTGCCCTTGACCCCTCCTGCTCCCTCAGTCCTTCCTCTCCTGATTCTACAGGACTCCCCACGCTTGGCCTATTGTTTGGCTGTGGGTCTCTGCATCTGTTTCCATCAGCTTCTGGATAAAGCCTCTCAGAGGACAGTCATGCTAGACTCCCGTCTGCAAGCATTGCAGAGTATCATTAATAGTGTCAGGGGTTGGCTCTCTCCCATGGTGTAGTCTTAATTTGGGCCAGTCATTGGTTGGCCATTCCCTCAGTCTCTGCTCTGTCCTTACCCCTACACTTCTTGTAGGCAGGACAAATTTAGGATTAAAGGTTTTATGGGTGGGTTGGTGTCTCCCTTAGGGAGAATTTTTTAAAAGTCAAAACATGGAGAGGCTGGAGAGGTGGCTCAGCAGTTAAGAGGACTTGGCACCTCTTCCAGGGGACCTAGGTTCAATTTTAAGCACCCACACCTGTACCCACTAACATCTGTAACTCCAGTTCCTGGGGCTCCTACTCCCTCTCTGGCCTCCAAGGGCCTGCAGTATCCTGATGCAGAGACATACATGCAGGCAAAATACCCAAATTTAAAATAAATAGATTTTAAAACAAGAATAAAGAAATCAAAGCCTGGAAGAGAACTGAGGGAGTAAAAAATGTTCGGTCACTGACAAAATAAAATTTTTGTCCCCATGACAAAAGCATACAGCAATACCTATAGGCCCTTACAAAAGGGAATTACAACACCCTGTTGTAAGGAAAAGCCAGAGGAGAACCAAGTGAGGCCATGCCCCTCGGGGAGCGGACGGACCAGAGCTTGCAAAGGAAGAGCTGGCAACGTAAGCCAGCAGAGATGGGGAAAGGAAAAGAGAGGAAATGAGCCCTTTGCACTTTTTCCTGAATTTTATTCCATTTTGTTTGTTCTTACTTTCTGGTTTTAGAAATAGTCTCACTTTAATACTGCACAAGCTGGCTTTGAGTTCACCGTGTAAATTAGGCTAGCCTCACTGTTGCAGCGATCCCCCTGTCTCAGCTTCCTGGAAGCCGCAACCGCTGGAGTGAGCTGCCATGCCTGCCTGTGAAATGAGCCCCCCTGGTACGAGATGAGCAACACTTAACGAGAGTGCACTGGGCCGGAAGTGACCTGGAGTTTGGATAAAAAAAAAAAAAAAGAAAAAAGAAAAAAAGACTTGTCATATGTAGCAAGATATTCTGGGAAAGAACCCCAATGTAAATTCAAAACCTGTGCTTTCTACACACCTGTGCTTTCTCTGAAAGTAAGTTCCGTACAGCATTTTACACCCTTTGACACGTGGGTAGGATGATCCTCTTGTGGGATCCTGTCCGTATGGAGCACAGTAGGACACTCAGCCTGCACTGTTGCTGTCACTAGTAACTGACAGTTGCTAGCGGTAACTCAGGCTTTCGTTTCTTTGCTTGATGATAAAAAGTGGCAATAGAAGGATGAATACAAACCAAAAGCAGTGGCTCGAGCCTGTACTCCCAACCCTCCGGGAGCTGACCTGAGATGTTTGCCTTAAATTTCAGGCCAGCTGGAGCTACCAAGCAAGATACTCTCTCAAAGCAAACACGCAAAATCTACACATATATGTGATTCAGAACTGGGGACCTGAATCCTAGGTGGCCCCATCTCTGATGGGCAGGAAGTAAGCAGTTTTCTAGAATGGTTGAATGTGTTTGCTTGTCGGCAGGAGCACCCTGGTCTGGAAACCTTGGTGTGCTGAGCTGCTCTTCATTCTGCAGCTGGACTTGGCACTTGGATACAATAGCTGTGCTTTGTTTTTTCAGGTTGCTTTGGGAAGGCATCGCACATCTTTTAAAGGTGGGGCTATGAAATGAACTTTCAAGGGGTGGGAGAGCCAGAAACAGCAGGGGCACGCTCCTGTAATCCCAGAATTTAGGTGGATAAGGCAAGATCTTTGCCAGTATGAGGCCAGCCTGGGCTTCCGAGTGAGATGCAGGCCAGCTTGGACCTACAGTCACACCTTGTTTAAAATAAAAACAAAGGCAAAATTAAAAAAAATCCAAATGGAGCTGGACAGTTGGTGGTACCTGCCTTTGATCCCAGGGGACTGAAGGCAGAGTTTGAGGGCAGCCTGGTCTACAGAGTGAATTCTAGAACAGCCAAGGAACCCTGTCTCAGAAACAACAAAACAAAAAACCAGAACTAAAAATCAAAATGGAAAATGACATTGGAAAGGCCTGTAAACACCGTCATGTTTCTGTGAAAATCGGTCTTACACTTCTGCCTTTAAGTCTTCATTGCTCTTTTCACTCAGCGATTATGCTTCCTGAGAAAATGAGACCTCTCAGTCAGGCGACTCACTGCCAGACCATGAGTGCCTAAGACACAAGGCTTCCGTAGTGGCTCCTGGATGCTGGCCCATGTCATGGGGACTTGATAATTTCCTCTCTGTCCTTCCCTTGCTGTGTCATCTAGTGTGTGTTTGAATGCTTTTCTCAGTGGGGTTGAGTTAGGAGGGAGGCACTCTCCTTTCCCCAAACCCAGAGGGAAGGCCGGACAGTTCTCATGAAGTGAGGCTCTGCTTGAGCCATGTCTCCCAATGAAGACCTGTTTTCCATTTCACTTCAACCGAACGCTGCAAGAGCACACCGTGAGCCTCCCCTTTCTCGTCACTTAAGCCCGCTGAATTCTTGGGGCAGTTTGCTTGGAGATGCAGCAGTCTGACTCAGAGGCATGTCTTCCTCTGCATTTCTTTGTAGCCCACCAGTGAGCTGTGGGGAAGGCCCACAAGCCTGTGGAAGCAGCTGCAGGTAAGCTGGATTGGGGGCGGGGCTGGATCTGGAGAAGAAGGTTCTGGGCATGCCAGCCTCTTGTGCAAGGAGTGGGTGAATCGGTGAGGAGACGGGCAGGCTGAATGAGCGCTAAGTCTTCCTCCGTAAAAGGGCTTGGGGGTAGGTGGGGTGCCGTACAAACTCATCATGGTACCCCAGCTACGGTTTGGGAAAGGACCAAGACATGTCCCTGTGTAAGGCTCTCCTGCTGTCTGTCCCTCAAACATCTGGGTGTCCCATTGTCCCTGCTATTATGGGATCTCCTCCCACTGCCCCACTACCTTTCCCTCTTCTCAACTTTTCTGAAAATCATCCTCCCAAAGCCGCCATCAGGAGCTGCCCTCTACATTCTCTTAGTCAGAAGGTGGTAGAGATAAGCGCTTTGGTCACCTGCCCAGCCCTACCCTGGTGGAGTCCTGGTGGAGCCAGGATGACTATGCTGGCTGGGAGGACAGCTGGCCAGTGTCTGACAAGAACAATAAGGAAGAGGGACCGCAGAGGTAGACCAAGCAGGTCATGCATGCTTTGGCCAGCAGGGCTTCTCCAGCAATTGCTCAACTCTTCCCTTTCTTCTGGTCCAAGGGACAAAAAGGTCAGGGGTTTGTTAAGAGTGCTCCTTCAGTGGGTTGCTGCCTGCAGGTCCCCTCACTGTAGCTGTGGGGTCTCTGTGGGGAGCTGGGGCGCACACTCCCTGTGTTCTCCAGTCTTCACTTTCCCCGGGACAGTAAGGGCCACCTTGCCGTGTTGGCCAGTTTGGTACCTGTACTGAGTGGAGAGGAAGGATATAGACAGTTGGCCAGAAATGGCTCCCAAGCCCTGTGAGACAGAACTCACAGTTCCACGGAAGAGGTTGTGCCAGGCCAAAGCAAGAACTCTTCCTTGTGGGGCCTTGTGAAGGGCTCGGGTGTTTGCCAGGTGAAAGGTTCAGTGTTTGAAAGGGATTTCGTCTGCGCAGAAGGCAGTCACAGCCTCTGAGGGATCATTCGGAGGAGGGGGAGCTATTATGCCAATTAAGTCAAGACAATGGCGTCTTGTTCCCCTTGCATGAACCCTGATGAAATTGCCTGTCCAGGGGAAGAAAAGTATTTCATTATTGCACCTTTGAAAAAGGATAATCCTTTCTGTATTTCCTTTCGGGGAGGGGGTGTCTTTTGTTCTGGAGTCTCTGATCCACACTTGTGCTCAGTGTTAGTTTCGGGGGAAAAACACGGTAAGGGTTTTCGTTTGGTTTTGAAGTACATGATTAAGTGATGAACCTGTTAGAAAAGAAAGACCCATCTCAAGTATTCTAGAATTAAGAAACCAGGGCCATTACTGGACGTTTCAGGCTGAGGTCAGTAGCTCTGGAATCTTACGCGCTTCCCTGGGTAGTAGAGGGGTTGCTGGGTGTGTGGGTGGAGGTCCTGAGTGAGCTTTTATGTTTGGGCCCCAGTGAAGCAGACCTCAAGACTGCTCAAGGTGGATGCTTCAAAACAAAACAAAACAAAACAAAACAAAACAAAACAAAACAAAACAACACGTTTTTTCGAGACAGGGTTTCTCTATGTAGCCTTGGCTGTCCTGGACTCCCTTTTTAGACCTGGGTGGCCTCGAACTCAAAGAGATCCACCTGACTCTGCTTCCCAGAATGCTGGGATTACAGGCGTGCTCCACCGCGCCCAGCTCCAATGGGTGGATACTTAACTATAAAAATGTTAATGCATTTTTCTTTTTTATTTCAATTTTTTGTTTGAGATTTGAATTTTTATTTTATTTTATGGGTGCTTGGCTTGCATGTGTGCCTGTGTACTGCACGGGTGCTGCTGTGCCTGGGGAGGAGGTTGGATGGCTGTGAGCAAATAAACATGATGAAAACAAACATCTTTTCACGGATTCAGTGGCGCTTCCTCTTGCATTGTGTTCTTGAGATACCCCACTGGAGGAAGAAAACACTTCATTAAAGCAGGGAGGTGATTTTGTAGTGTTCCATGGTTAGAAAACAGTTTTCACGTTTGGGTGTGTTGGTGCATGCTTGTAATCCTAGCATTTGGGAGGTTAGAGGAGGATCAGGAGTTCAAGGTCATTTTTGTCTGTATGGTGAGTTTGAAGCAAACCTGAGTTGCAGAATACCCTATTTAAAACAAATAAAGAAACAGTAACAGCACTGGAACTGGTGAAATGGCTCAGTGGGTGAAGGCGGTTGTTGCCAAGCGTGACAACCTGAGTTCAAGCCCAGGGTGTACACTGTCAAAGGAGAGAATTAACGTCTGCCTGTACACACACACACACACACACACACTATGTTATTTTACAAATGTGATTAACAAAATAAGAAAAAGGAAATAGAGATAGATAGAAAGACAAAACAAATGAAAGAAAGGAAGCAGTTTTCTGTTTTAGCTTTGAGTATCCCTCTGTGTGTGTATTTTTGACACAGGGTGTCTCTGTAGCTCAAGCTAGTAATCCTCCTGCCTCAGCCTCCTGAGTGCTGGAATTATAGACAAGTGTCTGCATGTCCTGCTTCTTGTTGTTCCTCTAAGGAGCTTACTGATGACATGCTTTACCACCATGACAACGGCAAGCGTCTTTATTTTATTTTGGTATCGTTAGTTTTTAACAGTGTTTCACGTAGCCCAAGATGACCTCAGATTTGCTAAGTAACTCAGGATGACTAATAACCCCTGGTCTTCTGGTCTCTACCTCCAAGTGTTGTGATCACAGGCATGCACTGCCACACCCCTGAATTCTGTTTGTTTGCTAGATTGCTTGAGACAGGAACTCATTCATTAGCCCAAGCTGGCCTAGAATTCACTTTGTAGCCTAGGCTGGCTTCAAACTCAAAGAAATCCTCCTGTCTCAGTCTCCCAAGCACTGGGATTACAAACGTGACAGCTGTGCCTGGCTAAAGCTTCTAGTGTGGCCCAGAGTACAGTCACTCTTCCAATGGGTAGCTGTTGATGAAAAGGCTTTTTCTCCCTGCTCTGGGGCTAAAGAGTTTCTACCTTGGGTGTCAGGAGACTTTAGATTAATAAAAGCAACAGCAATAATAACATAGCTAACATTTATTTTGGGTGGGTTTTGAGACAAAAGTTTTTCTTTGTTGTCCCAGTTGGCCTCAGAGTTCCAGGTTTATGAGTATACAACCAACTTTCTGGGTTCAGATCTCACACGTTTCCTTCCTTCCTTTCTTTCCTCCTTCCTTCCCTCCTTTCCTCTTCCTCTCCTTCCTCCTCCTCCTTTTTCTCCTCCTCTTCTTCCTCCTCTCTCTCTTCCTCCTTCTCTATTTCCTGTAGCATGTAGCCCAGGCTGTTCCAGAACACCCTGTGTAGCCAAGCATGACACCGAATGCCTGATCCTTCTGCTCCTGTCTCTGGAGTGTTGGGACTGCAGATGTGTGCCACCGTACCTGCTTTAGGTAGTGTTGGGAATGGAACCCAGGGCTTCACCTGTGCTAGGCAAGCACTCTAACAACAGCCCTTCTCACTTGCTGTTTTGAGGCTGAGATCACTAAGTAACTCAGGTTCGTTTGCTTTGGAACCTGCTCTGTATCCCAGGCAGGTCCTGAGCTTCACTGCCTCAGCCTCCCAGGGACCTAGGATGACAGGTCTAAGCTACCAGGGTCGGATCCAGCACTCACTGAAGCACTGGATAGGACGTTTGTGCCAATGACCCAGTCAGGCAAGCACACAATGGCATTGTCACTTCAGCGATAACACTTTGAGGCTCTGAGGTGACAGTGTCCTGCTCAGGGTCACACAGTTCGGAAAAAGTGGAAGGTACGATTCAAAAGTAGCATGGTATGACTTTCATTCTCGCTCTAGTGACTATCGGTCCTCACATGGAATGAAAGGTGTTCGTCTTCCCCGTTCCCTTATGGAGCCTGGCTACGATCTGAGCTCCTGCTGAGTGCTGGGCAGCTGGGCATAATTCTGAGCACTAGAGACCATAGGATGAACAGACATGCTCTTTGCCCTCACGGAACCTCATTCTAGTAAAGCACAATGAGACAGGGCATAAAATAAAGGATTATTCATGTACTAGCTGTATGGTGGCATATGATACAGAAGATAAGACACCAGAAGATGAACACAGAAAATGTGAGAATGGAGAGGCAGGCGGATCTCTGTGAGCTCCAGGCCAGTCTGGTCTACAAGGCGGGTCCAGAATAGCCAAGGCTACACAGAGAAACCTGTCTTGAAAACAGAAAAGGTGAGAACTGGGTCTTAATGTGAACTAGGAAAGTTAGAGAGACCGCACTAGTAAGATGAAAAAGGCCTGATGTTGCAGTGCAGAGAGGAGAGACTAGCTTGAGGCTAGCTTAGGCTACATAGCATGGCCCTAAGAAACCAAAGCACCACCAATAACAACAGACAGACAGACAGACAGACAGACCCCCCCCCCCAACTCTCTTGCCCTTCAGAAGGTAAGGGGTTACTGAAGAAGACTTCTGGGAGAAGAAACCCAGGGCGATGGAGCAAGTATGTCAAGGCCCTGAGTGGGATTGTCCTTGACCGGAGTCGTAAATGTGGCCAGAGCACTGAGCAAGGGAGGCACGAGCTCACATGTAACATATATCCTCCCGTATAGTTTACACTTTTAATTATTTGTCAGGGGTGGGGGTGGCATTTGCTTATGTTCATACGATTTGTAGGTGGCTGTCAGAAGGCAACTTGAATAAGTTTCTCTCCTTCCAATGAGTGGCTTGTAGGGATTGAACGCGGGCATGAGTCTTGGCACGCCTTTACCCACTGAGGCATCTAAGCAGCCCGATTTCCCATATATTTTATTGAAAGATTTTTTTGCAGTCATTTATTTGGCTTTTGTTTTGCTTTTTAGGGAGGGCCTCATCTATATAGCCTTGAACGAACTAGAAATTACAAGATAGCCAAGGGTAGCCTCTGATTGGTCCCGGTTTTCCAACCCCTGCCCCCCAAGTGTTGGGATTACAGGAAAGTAGAGCCATGTCTGCCTTCCCCTGTGCACTTGAAATCATCTGAGGTGTCTCAATAGCAAGGACCACCATGTCAATTCTGTCAACAGGGGCTGTCCTCATCAGTCTAGGAAATCCAGACAAGGACAACAAGTCTGTGCAAGTCTCTAATCTGTAAACTGTGGAATCCGAGGATGGGGAACTTGCTGGTTGCTACTGTCCGTAGTTTATCCGGAGCCAAAGAAAAGTCTACAAAGATAAGCCTTTCCAGTCTGTTCTCTTCCGCTGAAAATCTTTTCTAAGGCAGCCTAAGGGAAGAACATTTGCCATAAAATTTCAATGCCCAGAAACTCACCATTGTGCTGGAGTGGAGGCAGGTGGGCTGGTGGATTAGTCAATTGAATATTCCAAGGGTGGGTCCTGAGATATGCAGGCCTTACTCCCAGAGGAGATAGGCTTATCAAGCAGGGCTCTCTCTGCTTCCCAGAGGAAGTGGGACTAGGAGGTGGGGGATGGTTTGGTGGTGCCTGGTGGAAAGGGAGCACCTTGGTCCACACCAGGAGACCAAATCCAGGGGCCACGGGACACAGCATTCAAAACTCTAGAAGCCAAGGCAGGAGATGAACTTCCATCATCCTCATGGACCAAGATAGCTCAAGAATGCGGAAACTTAATCTTGACAGACTTTCCAGGGAGCATGTACAACCCTCCTACCAAAGTGCTCTAGACTGAGATCTGACTGTCTTTCCTTTTAGATTTACTTATGCTTTTATGTGAATGGATGACTGTTTTGTCTGCATGTATGTCAAGTGTGACTTGTGTGTCTGGCGCCCATGGAGGTCGGACGGTGTGGAATCTCATGGCAGTAGAGTTGTCATGGATGGCGTGATCCATCATGTGATGCTGGGAGTTCCATCCAGGTCCTGTGCAGGAGCAGCAAGTACTCTGAACTGCTGAGTCATCTCTCCAGCCCATTTTCTTTGTTTTGCTTTGTTGGTTTTTATGAGGTAAGGTCTCATTTTGTATCCCTGAGCTCACAATTCTCCTGTCTCAGCCTTCTGAGTGCTACAATTACAAACATGTACCATCATGACCAATTTGTGATACTGGCTTTGAAAAGATTTACCCCCACCAACCCATCCTTTTTTTTCTTTTTCTTTATTTATTTTTGTTTGTTTGTTTTTGAGACAACCTCACTCTGTAGCCCAGGACCTGGAATTCATTATTACAAGAGAAGCTAAGATCACTCTCCTGCCTCTGCCTCCCAAGTGCTGGTGCAGGGCCATGCCACCACACCCAGCTACAGTAAGTTCTTTGAGAACATTGGCGAAATCTCTTAGCACTCAGTGAGGGTGACTGTCAAGCTCTGGGGAAACCAATGGCCTGAAGCAGAATGGCAACAAGAACTTGGCCTCACAGAGCAGTTGACTCCACTGTATAGGGTCTAAAGGGCTTTTCAGAGGAAGAATTTCTTTGTCCTGTCTTCCTAGAGTTGAACTCCCAAAGGCTGAAAAGTCAGTTCATCTTGATTTCAACTTAAGGAGCCTCTCATTTCCTCAGCGTTTGACTCAGAGAAGGAAACACCTACGTTCTTGAGGCAACTTAATTTTCACATAATAATTGAAGGGATATCCTCTATTTACCCAATATTTTCCTGCTCAGTCTTTTTAGACTGAGAATCTTGTATATTTTATATATACAAAGGTGACTTTTCCTTCCCTTAATGACCAGTGCTTATCAGCACGGGAAACCCACACTAGGCTCATTGGCGTGTCACTGAGCTCAGGGCCAGCCCTGTCTTCTCCACTGTTCTCCCTTTCTTCTTCTAACCCTTTGAAAGCTGCACTTGGGTCCTGGAAGCAGCATGGAGTATGTTTTGCTCTCATTCATTGCTGGCAAACATAAATAAATGAGTGACTGCTGAGCACACACCAAACTTACTGCAGTGGGAATTTGTAGACAATCTGAAACAAGGCCGTGGAAGCCAGCACCTTCTGACTCCAATTAAACATTTTCTGTAAGTCGGTGCCAACTGTGCATCTTGTAAGAACCTTCGAAAGCAGAAGTTTGAACTCATAGAGACCTCATAGCACTAAAAACCAATTTCCTGTTTGACAAGGCATTGCTCCTAGAAACAAAGTGGCCCATTCAGCAACAAGTCTTTGTTAGTGGTTCAGATGTGCAAAAGATGATGGTTTCCTCCAGAACCCAGGTCTTTGAATTGTAGATGAATTGTAGACCGTGTTCCCAAGGGCCCTAAACAGATTTCCTGGGTTACCGAAGACATTTGCTTATCTTGCCCACAAAACATCCTACCGGTGTGCTATCTGGTAAAGTTGCAAAAGTCTTTTGAAACTATGGAGATAACATATCCATCTTACAGAGATGAGGAAACGAAGGCTCAGGCCTCACATCCTTCCCATTTTGTCTGGAGCTCCGGAGATTGTAGGCACCACGTGTTGAAGGCGCTCCTCGGCCTCTTGTCAATGACTTTACACATGTTACTGAAACAATCTCTTAGCCAAGATTTTTGATTTATAAAATAGGGGAAATGCCAGTGGAAATTTGACAGCATAGGTATAAAATATTTTAAGTTGGATTAAGAAAGGAACTATCGGGCTGGGGAGATGGCTCAGCAGTTAAGAGCCCTTGTTGGTTGCTCTTCCAGAGAGGATTCAGGTTTGTTTCTCAGCACCCACATGGTGGCTCACAAACATCTGTAACTCCATTTCCTGGGGATCCAATGCTCTTTCTGGCCTCTGAAGGTACCAGGCACAGATGTGATGCATAGATATACATGCAAGCAAAATACCCACATACATAAAAATAAATAAGTCTGAAAGAAAGAAAGGAAGAAAGAAAGAAAGAAAGAAAGAAAGAAAGAAAGAAAGAAAGAAAGAAAGAAAGAAAGAAAGAAAAAGTAGCCGGGTATGGTAGCACATACCTGTCATGCCAGCACTCATGGAGGCAGAGGCAGGCAGATCACTGTGAGTTTGAGGCCAAGCCTGGTCTACAAAGTGAATTCAGGACAGCCAGGGCTACACGGGGAAACCCTGTCTCGAAAAACTAAAAAAAGAAATAAGAGAAAAGGAAGGAACTATTAGGCATCGTAGTTGAATCTGAAGGACATTGTGCTAAGTGAAATAAGCCAGACACAGAAAGACCAATTCAGCGTGACTTCACTTACACCTGGAATTTAAAGAACATTGAACTTGCACAATGGGACACTAGCCTGGTGATTGACAAGGGTTGGGGAGCTTCTGGTCAAAGGGCACTAAGTTTCATTAGGCAAGATGGATGAGTTCTCAGGGTCAGATGTACAACGCCTGAAATTTACTAGAGGAGCAGAACATAGATTTCCCTCATCAAGCAACAGAAAGTGAGGTTTGAACGTGTTCATTAGTTTAGTGATGATTTTGAAAAATATCAAGACATCATTATCTACTTATTTACTTACTTATTTCTGGTTTTTCGAGACAGGGTTTCTCTGTGTAGCTCTGGCTGCTCTTGAATAACCTGAACAAACTCACAGAGATCTGCCTGCCTCTGCTTCCCGAGTGCTGAGATTAAAGGCATGCACCACCGCCTGGCTTTCAGAAGTTATAATTATTCAACAACACATTACCGTGATCACAAGTTGGTGTGATTACTATGATCCAAAAAGCAAGGCTATTTTAGGGCTGAACACAAAGAGCAGTCAGTCCTCAAGGTCTAAAGATTTTACCTTTGAAGATTCAACTGCCTGTGGGTTGAAAATATTTGGAAAAATTACTTCTATGGGGCTGGTTAGATGATTCAGCAAGAGAAGGCACTTGCACCCAAATCTAATGACCTGAGTTCAATCCTGGAACCCACGTAGTAGGAGAGAACTGACTCCCATAAGTTAACCTCTGACCTCTACAATGCACACCCCAGCACACAGACACACATAGACACAGACACAGACAGACACACACACACACACATACAACACACACACACACATACACACACACACACGAATAAAGAAATAAACAAATAAATAAATATGTATTAGACATGCACACACTTTCCTGGTCACTCTGTTGTGTTAGGCATTGTGAATATTCTAAAGGTAGTTTACGGTATTCTAGAGGTTGTGCCTAGGCAGTAAGCACATAAAATGTCATTTTCTGTAAAAGACTTGAGAATTCTGATATCCTTGAAGGTCCTGAAAGCAAACCAATCCCCCATAGGTCCTAAGGGGGTAGTGGTCACTATACTATGAGCTCTACTCTACCCGAGGTTCTCCCTACCCCCCCCATAGGGTTTCTCTGTGTAGCCTTGGCTGTCCTTGGAACTCGCTCTGTAGACCAGACTGACTGGAACTCATATAGACCCGCCCGCCTCTGTGGCTCTCGTGTCTTTCTGTCTAACTGCCCCCTTCTGGGTGCCCAACCCCCTCTACTTTCTCTTACTATCTCGCTGAGGGCATCTCATCTCCCTGGGGCTGAGCTGGTGTACTGAGTCAGAAAGGGCAGCATTGGAAGGGTAGTGTTTGTTGGTAGGATTCAGCCACGTTACTTAGTCCCTTCCAGCCTTACACTGCTCAGCTGAGTGTATGTGTGTGTGCGTGCATGTTTGTGGGTATGCACAAGTGTGTTCATACATCGGCGTGTCGGAATGGATGGCAGAGGCTGATGCTGGGTGTTCTCAATAGTTTTGCCTCCCTTTCTTTAAACATTTTTTTTTTTCTTTCTTGAGATGGGTCTTACTGTGTGGCCCCAGCTACCCCGAACTCATAGAGATCCACTTTCCCTTGCCTGAGTGCTGAGATTAAAGGTGTCCGCCATGGTGCCTGGCCGACCTTGTGTTTTGAGGCAGGATCTCTCGTTGAAACCCACAGGAACCTGGAACTCACCGATGACTTAAACTTGGTGGTGAGCAAGTCCCAAGAATCATCCTGTCCCCACTTCCCTTGTGCTTGGATTACAGGTATGCATTGCCACCTCTGGCATCTATCTATCTATCTATCTATCTATCTATCTATCTATCTATCTATCTATCTATCTATCAGGTGAGTGCGGTGGAGTCCGACTCAGACTATCATGCTTATGCGGCAAGCTGAGCCTCCCCTCAGCCTCTGGGCTAAAGCCCTCACTTTGCACCATCAGAAGGCTGACATAGGATAATCCATATAACACGTGTGGCCCAGGACAAGCACAGAACACTCCTGAGTGCTTGTCTCCTGGCCCCTCCGGGGTCCCTCCCTCGCACTCTGGAGAGATGTGCTTGTCTTTCTGCTGTAACAACCATCATGCTCTAGCTCTTGTCATTGTATCTCCTACACGTGTCTGCTGCCCACAGCAAGCGGAGATCTTCCAAAGCCAGGAAAGCCCCTGACCTGTCTCCATGTTCACCATTGTTCCCGATGCCCGGTGAGTCCTTGGAGCTCCTGACGGAGCAACAAGAATGTTATCAGCTGGCTCTCCGGGGCCTGACTGACTTGTGGGCTGGGCCAGTGATTAGCATGCGGGTGACTTACAGAAGGTGAGCCACGGACTGCAGGAACGGGGCCCAGGCACCCCAGTCCACAGCACTGCCTCCAAATTGCTTTCCTCCTCGGCTTCGCACAAGTTAACCCCATGTGCTCCACATGGCTGAGGGTGTGAGACTCCAGCATTCACACAATAAACTCAAGGTGTGACACTACTTAATGGGTCAGTGCACATTCAAAAAAAAAAATATATATATATATATATTTTTTAATTTTTAAATTTCATTCTCCCTGCCTTCTATTTTCCAGAAAAGTGAGAGAGACAGACAGGGCTCCTGGCCTGCCGACTCACCTTGGGAGATGACCACCGGTCGGCACCAAGCTCCTGGGCTTAAGATCTCAATATGGTGCCCAGAGACAAGCTGGCGAATCACTCAATGCCTCTGAGGCTCACAAAGGTTGCTGGCCAGTCCACCAGGCTGCAGTGGGGAGCCCGGGGGTTCTCACTCCCGGCAGGCCAGATGATCAGGAAAGAGGCAAGACTCAAACAGAACCCGGCAGCATGAGAGTTCAGGGGCATGAAGAAGAGAAAGTGCAGTTCTAGAGAAGAACATGCTCAAGCTTAGGGAGAAAACAGTTGGAGTGAGACAGAAAACAAAAAAGCGCCTTTGGATGGGGTGTGTGCAATGCCAAAGAGCCTGGCGTCTTTTGTCTGTAGGCACAGGGAGCCACTGACAGGTCCACAGTGGGCAGAGTGACTGTGGGGTTTGGAGGCGAGTACTTTAATGGCCTTAAAGTAAAAGAAAGCAATGAAGACTCTGGTCATGCTATCATGTTAGCCATAATTATATTAACAAAGCAGGCATTGTAGCCTGTAATCCAAGGACTCAAGGCGCTGAGGTAGACGGATCACAAGTGTGAGGCAGCCTAAGCTAAACAGTGTATTTAAGGTCAGACTAATCCAGGCTGTGCTCTCTCTCTCTCTCTCTCTCTCTCTCCATTTGTTTCCCTTCCTCCCCTACCTCATATAGTTAAAAAATGATTGGTGGGGCAAGGTGCCACGTGCCTTTAATCCCAGCACCACAGAGACAGAGGCAGGTGAATCTGCGAGTTTGCATCAACCTGGTCTATGCAGTGAGCCCCGGGCCACCTAAGGCCATAGTGGAAGACCGTGTCTTACCCTGCCTTGGTTACTATTTTGATCAGAGGGAAGCGTGGTGCTAGGGATGGAACCCAGAACCTTGTGTGTGCTAGGCAAGCACTGTCTCACTGAGCGGTATGCCCTGGCCTTGTTCTTTGTTTTGTGTTATTTTTGAGACAGGATCTTATGTAGCTCAGGCTGGCCTCAAACTTACTCTGCAGCTGAGGCTAGCCTTGAGACTCTCGATTCCCCTGTCTTGCTATATCCCAGCACGGTGATTATGGCTCCACACAGGCAGCTGACACTTGATTCTAACACTTGATTCTTACGACTATGTGGACAGGTTGTCACCGTTCTTGGATACTTTCAAAGTTAAACTTCTTTGCTTTCGGTGCCCATTTCTTCTTTGGATAAACGTGGCAGAAATGCAGCAGCATAGTCAAATCACTTCCTGTCAAGGGCAAAGGGCCTTCTGAGCTTCCAGGCTTAGAATGTAACATACCGCCAGGCAAAGTGGCAAACACCTATAATTTTCACGACAACGAGGGCTAACAGAGAAACCCTGTCATAAAAATACAAAGCAAAACAAAAGAATGAAATGAGCCTTCAAAACCTCCTCCCTGCACCTCCCCCCCCAAAAAAAAGAAAAGAAAAAGAAAGCCTTCAGTTTTTAAGCTGTAAACTTTTGATTTTTTTTTTTTTTAAGACAGTCTTGTATAGTTCTCAAGCTTGTGGCAATCCTCCTGCCTCAGCTCCAGTTGGGATGACAGGTGTGAGCCCCCAGGCCCAGCCAGCTATTGAGTTTTCGGGTGTTTATGAACTTTTGCAACAGCCTGGTGAGGAAAGCCATCATGCTCTGTGTCAGGTGGGAGCTCCCCCGGGGATAGGACTTCCGGGATCAGAGCCTCTGAACCTCCCTTTCCACTGTGGGGGCCGAGCAGCCCCTCATAGAGTCCTGTAGGTGTCAGGCCTTGGCTTTGTGGCGCCAAGAGGAGACGCTTGCCCAATTTATGCTAGTTATCCAGGACAGAAGGAAGGCTCAAAGGCGGCCTGCTACTGAGGCTTGGGGTAGAGGTGGCAAGTGTCAGCCCCTCCTGGTCCAGAGGCATCGTTTCCCACCTGAGCCAAGAAGTGCACGATGCTATAGCTCTATCGAGTATTTCTTCTTCCTCAATTAACTTAATTTCACACACACACACACACACACACACACACACACACACACACACACACTCGCATGCATGAGTCTGTGCATACATGCTCACACACATACCTTTCCTCAGAAGTTACTCATAGAACATGAGGAAAAACAAAAATACAAGTATAAGAGGCCGTGCAGGGAAGTCCCCCAGACAGGCAAAAGAGGTGAGCGGAAAGGCAGCTGGCTCCTGGGTGCCATGTACTGTGCACAGAGCTGGTGAGGGTGGAGGAGGCCACGCCTGTATCTGGCGGAACTGGAACCCTGGCCCTGTGGCTTCTGGTGTTTCAAGAGCCACCTGGGCCTCAGTGTCCTTCCAGTTGTTCCCACTGATGTGTGATAAAGATCAAATGCTGCTAGGAACGGTGTGCAGGCTTGTTATGCCAGATCTCAAGTGGCTGAGGCAGGAGGATTGCTGAGACTTCAAAACCATCCTGGGCTGGAGAATCAGACCCTGTTTCAAAATTTAAATTATATTAGCCAGGCAGTGGTGGCACATGGCTTTAATCCCAGCACTCAGGAGGCAGAGGCAGGTGGATCTCAGTCTGAGGCCAGCCTGGTCTACACAGTGAGTTCCACAACAGCCAGGGATACACAGAGAAACCCTGTCTCAAAACAATAACAACAAAATAGGAAGACAAATAAAAAAGAAAAAAGAGAAAGAAAGGAAGGAAGAAAAGAAGAAAGAAGGAAGGAAGAAAAGAAGGGAAGAATGGAAGAAAGAAAGGAAGAAGGAAAGAAGGAAGGAAAGACTGAAAAAGCAAAGACTCCGTAGTTAAGCCATGCTGGAATTAGAGGTCCGTGTCATCATGCCTGGCCAGCAGTGGAGCTCTTAACTACGGAGGCCTAGAAACAGCATTTTAAATCCACCTTTTCCCTCAGTTGTACGCTTGCTTTCAGTCACTTCAATATGAATAGTCGAGGAGCAGGGAAACAGTAACCTCTTTGCAAAATTGTCCTTATTGGCTGAAGTGTGATGGCTGAAGTGCGGTAGCCTACGAGCCACTCTGCCACTTAGCCGCGGACAGCAACAACAGAGCAAAGTCTTGACTGCTGCAAAGGAGAGGGCTGTGCGTTCTTCAGAGCGGTGGGTGAGCAGGGAGTGGGAGGACTTACTTTGTCTTTTGTTTTGTTTTGTTTTTAAATACTTGTGTGGGTGCATGTGCGTGTGCATGTATTCACGTGAGCGTGCTTCCGTGGAAGGGTGTCAGATCCCCTGGAGCTGAAGTTACAGTTAGACGTGAGACACCCTGGGTGTGGGATCTGAATCCCGGATCCTCTGAACGAGCAGCAAATGTTAACTGCTGAGCTGTGTCTCTCTCTGGAGCTGCCTCCGGCCCCTGCTCTTCTCTGGGGCTGATTTGCTGGCTTGCTTTTTTGGGACAGGCTTTCTCTGTGTAGCCCTGGCTGTTCTGGAACTCACTCTGTAGACCAGGCTGGCCTAGAACTCACAGAGATCTGCCTGCCTTTACCTCCTGAGTGCTGGCATTAAAGGTGTGTGCCTGCTTGGCTAATTTATTTGTTTTATTATTTTGTGTGTCTGAGTGTTCTGCCTGCATGTATGTCTGTGAGCTAGATGCTTGCCTGGTGCCTGAGGAGGTGGGGAGCTTCCATGTGGGTGCTGGGATCTGAGCCTGGGTCCTTTCCAAGAACAAGCATTCTTGGCCACTGAGCCAGCCCCTCTTTTTTTTTTTTTTTTTTTTCCTTTCCTAAATTTATTTGGTTTTGAGATAAAGTCTTATTATGTAGCCCAGGCCTTAAACTCATGGGATCCCTCTTGCCTTAGCCTCCCAAGTGCTGGGATTACAGGCGTGTGCCACCACACCTGGCATGATTTTAGAGTTTAATGTTCTTGAAGATTTGTTTTCCTCCAGGGTAAGACATAACAAAAGAGAAGGGGAGGGACAATTAGGTCTTGAGAAAGCCAGAGTCCCAGGCAGTTACTTTTTGTTGCTCTTGCTGTTTCAGGTCATTTCTTTTACTACTGGTCCATAAAAGGAGACAGGGGAATTTAAACCCTCGCTTACAACTCTGCTTTTCTGAGCTCCTTCATTTGAATGGAGCATTAGCCTCCTGGGAAGGCAGAGCCCAGAGAGAATAAATAGATAGGAAGCTGTCTTTGGGGTGGCCTCAGCTGTGGTTTAGTCACACCGAAACCCCGCTATTGCGGGTCTGTGAGTAAACGTGGCTTGGCAGATGTTCGGTGGTAATGCTGTAAGGATACCAGAGAGGGCAGCTGCCGCTGTAATTGCTGCCTGAGTTCATGTCACTTCAATGGGGGTCAGTTACGAAGGTCTTAGTTAAAAGCACCAGGAGGTTAGGCTAGGCCTTGCCCTCTAGTGCTCAGTGGGATTTTTGACAAGATACGATCTCCAACCAGTTGCAGAGACAATGTTCATCTCAATTTTCATGTTCTTTCCCTTCTCCTTCCCTTCCTCTTTACCCCACTTTTTTTGGGGGGGAGGGTACATAGCTTAGGCTGACCTGAAACTTGCTATGAAGACCAGGCTGGCCTTAAATCCTTAGCGGTTCCCCTGCCTCAGCCTCCTGAGTGCTGAAATTACAGGAAAACACCACTAACAATGGCTGGGACTCGGATTTCGTTTCTAAAGAAAAAACAAAACAAACCAGATGTTAGAGTGGGCTTCTGTAGGGTCTCGAGGCTGGCAGAGACCTGAAGGCCTTGTGACTTTGGAACCTCTGAAGCCTGTGCTGTGCATAGTGAATAGGTCCAGGTGAGGGGGAAAGGGAGGAAAGGAGTGAGGGAAGGTGCTTGAGGTCGGGTCCCTGGGGAAAGAGAGAGCGGGGAAGAGCAGAGACAAGAGCCAGGGCAGGTGCAGGGAATGGAGTATGTATACATGCATGTACGTGTGCATGTGTGTGTGTGTGTGTGTGTGTGTGTGTGTGTGTGTGTGTGTGTGACTCAGGCTGGCCTTGAACTCACGGAGTTCAGCCTGCCTCTGCCTTAATGCTGTGATTAGACTTGACAGCCTGCACCATCACACTTTGTGCAGTGCTCGCTGTTAAATTTGAGCAGTGTCTGTGACGGACTTGAGATGGCCTGATAGCTGAAAAGGGCCAGAGATGCCGAACTTGTCTTGGAACCTGATGTTACCTGCACAGCTGACAGGGCCACTGCCACCTCCGGAGACTGCGCAGGTGCTTCGCACAGGAGGCAGAGGCAGGCACAGATCAGTTATGTCTGGGCCAGCCTGGGCTATGCAGTGAGTTACAGGTCAGGCAGCGACCCAGAGAAGAGATAAACACTGCCAGGGATGAGCCTACGGACAGACAGTTGTCTGGCACAGGCCGGCTCCCGTCCTCTTGCACCTCAGAAGAGAAAACAAACAAAAACATTTCAGAGACACCTTCATATCTTTGGAGTGTGAAAATCGAGGCTTGGTTTGTTTATTTCTGCGGTGCTGGGAGTAGCACACTTCCTTGAGCCAGTGACATAGGCACTCTATCACAGAACTGCATCCCCAAGCCTTGTTGCCTCTTCCTCTCCCTCCCCTTGTGTGTATAACAGTGTGTCTGAGTGTGTGGGAGCATGCGTGGGTGTGTCTGTATGTCTCTGTGTGTGAAGAACTGGAAATTGAACACAGGGTTTTAAACCTATTGAGTATTCCTTAACCAAGTTCTATCCCTAGTCCTCTTTTGTCTTTTTATTTTGAGGTGGGAACTTACGGAATAGCCTGGGTGGCCTTGGATTCACTCTGTGGCAGGATGTGTAATCCTCCTGCCTCAGCCTCCAGCACGTTGGGACACCAGGTGTGCAGCATGGCAGGTGTCTTGCTTTGGTCTTTCAAACATGGGATTTAGAAGTAGATTAAACTGGGCCTAATAGTACAGTCTAATCTCAACACTTGGAATGCCATGGCAGGGAGTTCAAAGCCAGCCTGGGCTAGACTTAGTCTTTAAAAAAGGAAAAACTAACAGAACAAAGGAAAAGAAAGAAAGAAAGAAAGAAAGAAAGAAAGAAAGAAAGAAAGAAAGAAAGAAAGAAAGGAAGAAAGAAAGAAAGAAAGAAAACCAGGCTTCAGGCTTAGTGGTGCACACCTTTAATCCCAGCACTCTGGAGGCAGAGGCAGGTCGATCTCTGAGGTCAGCCTGGTCTACAAAGCATGCTCCATGACAGCGACAACCAGGGCTACATAGAGAAAGAAGCTTTTGTGTCCAAAGAAAAAAGGGAGGAAGGAAGGTAGGAAAAGGAAGAAATAGAAATCAGAATCCATTTTCCTTTCCAATAGAAAAAAGCCTGCAGCATTTTTAAAGAAAGCAAGCAGCAGAACCAGCCCTTCCAATGAAGAGCTTATAGAATTTAGATGACTGAGGACAAGGCTAAGGCCTTTTGTCCGTCTTGGTTACATGAAGGAGTTGAAGCAAATGTGTTAAAGGAAGAACTCAGTCCCGTGATTGCACCTCAACTCTCCCAAATCACAGCTATGGCCGCTCTCTGCCTTCTTCCAGTTCAGAGCCATTTGAGGAAGTGTCGCCCTTCAGATAAGGCTAGCTAGTCTCACTGTGGAGGACTGTAGAGACCCGGCAAGGGTGTTGGTGGACTCTTTCTGGACGGATCTTGGTAAGGTAGCCTCTTCCTACTCCACCCCTGTGTCTCCCCCACCCTGCCCCACCTCAGAAATGTGCAAAGGAAGCTGGGGCGGAGCATCCCAGCCCAGCAGCCTGCTGACCTGCAGGGCGCTTTGGAACAGAGTTTATTGGCTAGCTGGCATGCCTACAGCACAGGGAAGGGCTTAGCATTTGAATCCTGGGATTCTAGAAACATCTCTTGACTTCAGGGGCTGCCGGCTACGGAGGGGCAGAGGGTTTGGTCCACCTTTAAGACACACTGACAGGTCAAGACAGGTATCTCCTCCCCCTGCTTTTTCTTCCCTGACTCTGACGCTGCAGTTCCTTGACAGGCAGACCCTGCCCTTTTTTGTACAAACTGAAGAAAATATGACATTGCTTGCAGACTCTCAGAAAAAGACTTTCAGCCGGCAGCAGAGAGTTCCAAGCAGGAATGTGGATTATAGAATTCAGTCATTGGGTTTTGTTTTTGCCATCAGTTGTGTGTGTGTGTGTGGTGTTATGGATGTTTAAATTTGGTTGATTTTTTTGAGTGTGGTAGCTCATAGGACTTCAATAATCCTAGCCCCAGGGAGTGGGGGAGTGAGGATTACAATTTCCCCCCTTTTTCAGGAGACAGGGTTTCTCTATGTAATACCCTGACTGTCCTGGATTCTCTCTGTAGACCAGGCTGACCTCAAACCCAGAGATCCCCCTGCCTCTGCATCCCGAGTGCTGGGATTACAGGTGTGGGCCACCACTGTCCGGTTTAAGGGTTAAAGGTTTGAGGCCCACCTGGGCTACACAGTGAGATCAGTCTCAAAAGTCCAAAACAAACAATACGTGAAAGGATGAATAAGATATAAATAGACGATACGTTAAATTTGAGGCATTTTTAGTGCTCAGCACGTCTTGGGCACACTTTACAACAAAACACGGACCCTTCAGCACCAGTTTAGGCCTTGAAGTCCGTGTGTCTGCAATGAAAAATTTAGACTCTGTGGGGGAAAGACAGGAACAATATGACTGGTTTCCTTTCCCAAACAACTTACAGTATTATAAATATACACACAAGAGGCGCAGACGCCAGCAAGGACACTCTCAGTGCTGAGGGTGAGTGCAAAGAGACAGCTCTGACAGCAGGAACAGTCTAAGAAGAGTTCGGCGTCCACATGAGGAAATCAGCGAGCCACCTTAGACCCCCTACACATGGGTGACTTGGCATGTAGGGGGTTGATCTTCAGAAAGAAGGGAGGGTGGGAGGAAGGAAGGAAGGAAAACACCTGGGCATGGTGACTCACATCTTTAATACCAGCTCTTGGGAGGATCTCCGTGAGTTCAAGGCTACTCTAGTCTACACAGTGAGGCCCTGTCTCCAACAAGGCTGTGTTGGCTTCTTTCTGATCAGAACTATCTTTAAAGGACCTTTTAAAGTAGATTCTATAATTCCATGTTTGGTGAAGGAAAATGGACACACAGCTCAGATTATCTATCTTCTCTCCCTTTATCCCTCTTAACAGGGGCTTTGGAAATGATTGTGATTTCCTCTTTTTTTTTTTTTTTTTTTAAATCAAGCCAGCCATGGTGGCACATGTCTTTAATCCCAGCACTCAGGAGACAGAGGCAGGCCTGGTCTACAGAGCAAGTTCCAGGACAGCCAAGAGAAACTGTCTCGAAAAACAAAACAGCAACAACAACAAAAATCACACATATACACAAAAGAGATGATTTTAAAAAAGCTCTGTTCATTTACTTATCTTGGGTAGGTTCTTAGACAGACAGACACACACACACACACAAATATGATAAGTACAATTTATTCAATGCTAGTAGGACAGTATCTGAGTGCAGTGACCAAAACTGGAAAATTAAACTTGATATATTACTCCTGTTAAGCAATGCAGTATGGTATATACATCTATAATTCCAGCACTTAGGAGCCCGAGACAAAGATCTCAAATCCCGTATCAGCCTGGGCTGCACTAAGATGCCCTGTCTGAAAGTTAGGAACAAACCGAAATGAACATAGTAAACAAAAGCCAGCCCTCAGGAGGCTGAAGCAGGAGGCCATTAGTGTAAAGCAGAGCCTGGGCTACATAGTAAAACCCAGTCTCAAACAAGTAAGTAAATCACATACACACGCACACACACACACTCATATCAGATCTCAAGCTTAATTTGATTTTTCCCAGCTGTTCTATTTTCTGGTCCAGACTTCAGTGCAGGGAACCACGATCCATATCATCCTATCTTTGGTTCTTTCATCTAGAACAGTCTCGGGTGTTTACATCACTAACACTGGAGAAATCTTGGCCAATTGCTTTATGGAATGGGCTTCTACTGGGGTTGTCTCCAATTTTCTCCTAGATCCTTCTCGCTGTCAGAGTGACATGGGGTCCTTCTTAGGTGACTTGCTGCCCAGAGGCAAACAATAGAGTCACCCTTCTGCAGGTAATATCTACTTTAATTCACTGATGAATGGTATCTATAGATTTCTGGACCATAGATATCTTTCAAGCCAAGCCTGGTGGCACACTATGAATTCCAGCACCTGAGAAACAGAGACGGAATTTTTTTTGCTTAAGCTATAGAATTATCACTATGTTGCCCAGACTGGTTTCCAGCTTCCGGCCTCAAGTGTTCTTCTTCTGCCTTCCACGTGGCTGGGACTAGGGATGTGCACTACAGTCTTGTCTGAATTGCTATTACTGGGCTGTTTTCCAGACGTTGGTTTCATTGTTCTGTTTATCAGTTGTAGTTTATCTTGGACAGGCTTTGTGGTTTCTGCTAACCTATGTAGCCTTCAATGATCCATAGGGCAAGTACAAGAGAAGACTATTAAGCTACATTTATTCTGTTGTCCGTTTTGCCAAAACACCTCTAAAGGCGTGCCGCCCAGACGTGGGTGGTAAAGCCTCTGCCTCCATACCTCCATGTTAACTCCTGATGGTTCAAGCCTTCCTCGGCAATTCTAGATTTTTTTTTTCTGCCAAAGAATCCAGGCGCAATTTAAAGTTTTTTGTTTTCAGGGGGTGAAAACCCAGCACTCAGGAGGCAGAGGCAGGCTGATCTTTCAGTTTGAGGCCAGCCTGGTCTACAGAGCAAGTTCCTGGATAGCCAGAGCGGCACAGAGAGACCCTGACTCAAAAAACAAAAAGCAAACAGAAGCATTTTTTTATTTTATTTGTGTGTGTGTGTGTGTGTGTGTGTGTGTGTGTGTGTGTGTAAGTGTAAAAGAGCAAAGAGGGAGGGAGAGAGCATGTCGATGCAAGGACTCAAGAGTTCAGTGTCACCCTTAGCCAATGACAAGTTCAAAGCCAGCTGAGCTACCTGCAATCCTGTCTCAAAACAAAGCAAAACAAACCCAGGGTGTGGAGACACGGCTCCGGGTCAGAGGTGAAGAGCTGGCCGAACACCAGTGCTGAGAGATATTTAGCTCTTGTCCAGAACCTCTCTAAAGAACGTTCTTTCTGTTTGCATACATATCATTTGATGTATGAAAAGATGCTTGTTTATATTTTATTCTTTATTTCTCAGTGGTAGACTTTGAAAATCACGAGCCCTACTTTCAGTCACAAAAGAAGCTTCCTGGAGATATCAATTACAACAGTCATTTCTATCACAGGGTGAGTCTTTTTCTTTCTCTCGTTTTTGTGGTGGTGGCTTTTTTTTTTTTTTTTTTTTTTTTTTTGCGGGGAGGAGGGTAGAGCTGTCCATTGTCTCTGGCAGCACAGGTTGGCTTCAAATTTACTATGTAACTCAGGCTGGCCTTGGATCCCTATCCTCCTGCCTGCTTTCTCTTTCCGGTTCTTGCTTAGGTTTTACACTCATGCACACAGTCAGGCTCAGGTGGACCTTGGCCTCGGTGCAACAGTCCATCCAGAGGTTTTACAATCACCTGTGCCAGCGTTTGCCCCCTCCATCCCCCACCTCGTACAGAAGAGGCACTGGATAAATATTTGCTGAATAAGCCTCTGACCCCTTGGCAACCTGATTGACTTTCCACCCAAGACAGGGGCCTAGCTCGGGCTTTTCTGGATTCCTGGGATTGTTTTTCTCAGCTCAGATGTCAAATGTGCTCATAACAGAAACTTGTAAAGCAGAGTCTAGGCCGGAGGTGTGGCTCGGGTGCTGGCCCAGCAGGATGAAGGCTCTCAGTTCAATCCTTAACACTCCATTACCTGACTCCATCACCTCTCCCAAGCAGGTAAACAATTAGAGATAACAGAGCCAGGTACAGTGGGCTACACGCTTGGGAGGCCGAGGCAGGAGGGTCAGGACACGGAGGTTCATGTGGGCTAAATAGTGGGGCTCTGTCTCAAAAAAATGAACAACAGGTTAGAAAAATGTCTCAGTGCTTAAGTGCGTATGCTGCTCTTCCAGGAGACCTGAGTTCAGTCCCCAGCACCCATGCCAGGCAGCTCACAACAACCTGTAATTCCAGCTGCAGGGCGTCCAGCACTTCTGGCCTCTGTGGAACGGCACTCAAGCGCACATAGACTTGTCCTCCCTCCCCAGACACAGAGTTAAAAACTAACAAAGCAAATCGTTGTTGTGTTATCGTGCAGGGTGCAGGAGGCCCTGGACTCAATCCTCAGAGCTGCCCAGAGGTTCTCCACGTTTCCCCAGCCACAGAAATAAACCTGTCAGATCACGAACCTTTCCCCTGCTTCTGAAGCATCCTTACTGATCGACTGATTTGATTGTCTTTACTAGAGACAGGGTCTTGCTGTGCAGACCAGTCTGGCCTCAAACTCACAGAGCTCCACCTGCTTCTGCCTCCAAAGTCATTAGATGGTCTTCAGAAACATACTTCAATGACGAGTGTGATGGAGGTGGAAGGCTGGGACCCCAGCACTGACGAAGGGAGGCTGCAGGATCGAGAATTTGAG
>REGO01000220.1:2193265-2208663 GCA_010120015.1 Rhombomys opimus | reverse complement strand
CTCTCTCTCTCTCTCTCTCTCTCCATTTGTTTCCCTTCCTCCCCTACCTCATATAGTTAAAAAATGATTGGTGGGGCAAGGTGCCACGTGCCTTTAATCCCAGCACCACAGAGACAGAGGCAGGTGAATCTGCGAGTTTGCATCAACCTGGTCTATGCAGTGAGCCCCGGGCCACCTAAGGCCGTAGTGGAAGACCGTGTCTTACCCTGCCTTGGTTACTATTTTGATCAGAGGGAAGCGTGGTGCTAGGGATGGAACCCAGAACCTTGTGTGTGCTAGGCAAGCACTGTCTCACTGAGCGGTATGCCCTGGCCTTGTTCTTTGTTTTGTGTTATTTTTGAGACAGGATCTTATGTAGCTCAGGCTGGCCTCAAACTTACTCTGCAGCTGAGGCTAGCCTTGAGACTCTCGATTCCCCTGTCTTGCTATATCCCAGCACGGTGATTATGGCTCCACACAGGCAGCTGACACTTGATTCTAACACTTGATTCTTACGACTATGTGGACAGGTTGTCACCGTTCTTGGATACTTTCAAAGTTAAACTTCTTTGCTTTCGGTGCCCATTTCTTCTTTGGATAAACGTGGCAGAAATGCAGCAGCATAGTCAAATCACTTCCTGTCAAGGGCAAAGGGCCTTCTGAGCTTCCAGGCTTAGAATGTAACATACCGCCAGGCAAAGTGGCAAACACCTATAATTTTCACGACAACGAGGGCTAACAGAGAAACCCTGTCATAAAAATACAAAGCAAAACAAAAGAATGAAATGAGCCTTCAAAACCTCCTCCCTGCACCTCCCCCCCCAAAAAAAAGAAAAGAAAAAGAAAGCCTTCAGTTTTTAAGCTGTAAACTTTTGATTTTTTTTTTTTTTAAGACAGTCTTGTATAGTTCTCAAGCTTGTGGCAATCCTCCTGCCTCAGCTCCAGTTGGGATGACAGGTGTGAGCCCCCAGGCCCAGCCAGCTATTGAGTTTTCGGGTGTTTATGAGCTTTTGCAACAGCCTGGTGAGGAAAGCCATCATGCTCTGTGTCAGGTGGGAGCTCCCCCGGGGATAGGACTTCCGGGATCAGAGCCTCTGAACCTCCCTTTCCACTGTGGGGGCCGAGCAGCCCCTCATAGAGTCCTGTAGGTGTCAGGCCTTGGCTTTGTGGCGCCAAGAGGAGACGCTTGCCCAATTTATGCTAGTTATCCAGGACAGAAGGAAGGCTCAAAGGCGGCCTGCTACTGAGGCTTGGGGTAGAGGTGGCAAGTGTCAGCCCCTCCTGGTCCAGAGGCATCGTTTCCCACCTGAGCCAAGAAGTGCACGATGCTATAGCTCTATCGAGTATTTCTTCTTCCTCAATTAACTTAATTTCACACACACACACACACACACACACACACACACACACACACACACACTCGCATGCATGAGTCTGTGCATACATGCTCACACACATACCTTTCCTCAGAAGTTACTCATAGAACATGAGGAAAAACAAAAATACAAGTATAAGAGGCCGTGCAGGGAAGTCCCCCAGACAGGCAAAAGAGGTGAGCGGAAAGGCAGCTGGCTCCTGGGTGCCATGTACTGTGCACAGAGCTGGTGAGGGTGGAGGAGGCCACGCCTGTATCTGGCGGAACTGGAACCCTGGCCCTGTGGCTTCTGGTGTTTCAAGAGCCACCTGGGCCTCAGTGTCCTTCCAGTTGTTCCCACTGATGTGTGATAAAGATCAAATGCTGCTAGGAACGGTGTGCAGGCTTGTTATGCCAGATCTCAAGTGGCTGAGGCAGGAGGATTGCTGAGACTTCAAAACCATCCTGGGCTGGAGAATCAGACCCTGTTTCAAAATTTAAATTATATTAGCCAGGCAGTGGTGGCACATGGCTTTAATCCCAGCACTCAGGAGGCAGAGGCAGGTGGATCTCAGTCTGAGGCCAGCCTGGTCTACACAGTGAGTTCCACAACAGCCAGGGATACACAGAGAAACCCTGTCTCAAAACAATAACAACAAAATAGGAAGACAAATAAAAAAGAAAAAAGAGAAAGAAAGGAAGGAAGAAAAGAAGAAAGAAGGAAGGAAGAAAAGAAGGGAAGAATGGAAGAAAGAAAGGAAGAAGGAAAGAAGGAAGGAAAGACTGAAAAAGCAAAGACTCCGTAGTTAAGCCATGCTGGAATTAGAGGTCCGTGTCATCATGCCTGGCCAGCAGTGGAGCTCTTAACTACGGAGGCCTAGAAACAGCATTTTAAATCCACCTTTTCCCTCAGTTGTACGCTTGCTTTCAGTCACTTCAATATGAACAGTCGAGGAGCAGGGAAACAGTAACCTCTTTGCAAAATTGTCCTTATTGGCTGAAGTGTGATGGCTGAAGTGCGGTAGCCTACGAGCCACTCTGCCACTTAGCCGCGGACAGCAACAACAGAGCAAAGCCTTGACTGCTGCAAAGGAGAGGGCTGTGCGTTCTTCAGAGCGGTGGGTGAGCAGGGAGCGGGAGGACTTACTTTGTCTTTTGTTTTGTTTTGTTTTTAAATACTTGTGTGGGTGCATGTGCGTGTGCATGTATTCACATGAGCGTGCTTCCGTGGAAGGGTGTCAGATTCCCTGGAGCTGAAGTTACAGTTAGACGTGAGACACCCTGGGTGTGGGATCTGAATCCCGGATCCTCTGAACGAGCAGCAAATGTTAACTGCTGAGCTGTGTCTCTCTCTGGAGCTGCCTCCGGCCCCTGCTCTTCTCTGGGGCTGATTTGCTGGCTTGCTTTTTTGGGACAGGCTTTCTCTGTGTAGCCCTGGCTGTTCTGGAACTCACTCTGTAGACCAGGCTGGCCTAGAACTCACAGAGATCTGCCTGCCTTTACCTCCTGAGTGCTGGCATTAAAGGTGTGTGCCTGCTTGGCTAATTTATTTGTTTTATTATTTTGTGTGTCTGAGTGTTCTGCCTGCATGTATGTCTGTGAGCTAGATGCTTGCCTGGTGCCTGAGGAGGTGGGGAGCTTCCATGTGGGTGCTGGGATCTGAGCCTGGGTCCTTTCCAAGAACAAGCATTCTTGGCCACTGAGCCAGCCCCTCTTTTTTTTTTTTTTTTTTTTCCTTTCCTAAATTTATTTGGTTTTGAGATAAAGTCTTATTATGTAGCCCAGGCCTTAAACTCATGGGATCCCTCTTGCCTTAGCCTCCCAAGTGCTGGGATTACAGGCGTGTGCCACCACACCTGGCATGATTTTAGAGTTTAATGTTCTTGAAGATTTGTTTTCCTCCAGGGTAAGACATAACAAAAGAGAAGGGGAGGGACAATTAGGTCTTGAGAAAGCCAGAGTCCCAGGCAGTTACTTTTTGTTGCTCTTGCTGTTTCAGGTCATTTCTTTTACTACTGGTCCATAAAAGGAGACAGGGGAATTTAAACCCTCGCTTACAACTCTGCTTTTCTGAGCTCCTTCATTTGAATGGAGCATTAGCCTCCTGGGAAGGCAGAGCCCAGAGAGAATAAATAGATAGGAAGCTGTCTTTGGGGTGGCCTCAGCTGTGGTTTAGTCACACCGAAACCCCGCTATTGCGGGTCTGTGAGTAAACGTGGCTTGGCAGATGTTCGGTGGTAATGCTGTAAGGATACCAGAGAGGGCAGCTGCCGCTGTAATTGCTGCCTGAGTTCATGTCACTTCAATGGGGGTCAGTTACGAAGGTCTTAGTTAAAAGCACCAGGAGGTTAGGCTAGGCCTTGCCCTCTAGTGCTCAGTGGGATTTTTGACAAGATACGATCTCCAACCAGTTGCAGAGACAATGTTCATCTCAATTTTCATGTTCTTTCCCTTCTCCTTCCCTTCCTCTTTACCCCACTTTTTTTGGGGGGGAGGGTACATAGCTTAGGCTGACCTGAAACTTGCTATGAAGACCAGGCTGGCCTTAAATCCTTAGCGGTTCCCCTGCCTCAGCCTCCTGAGTGCTGAAATTACAGGAAAACACCACTAACAATGGCTGGGACTCGGATTTCGTTTCTAAAGAAAAAACAAAACAAACCAGATGTTAGAGTGGGCTTCTGTAGGGTCTCGAGGCTGGCAGAGACCTGAAGGCCTTGTGACTTTGGAACCTCTGAAGCCTGTGCTGTGCATAGTGAATAGGTCCAGGTGAGGGGGAAAGGGAGGAAAGGAGTGAGGGAAGGTGCTTGAGGTCGGGTCCCTGGGGAAAGAGAGAGCGGGGAAGAGCAGAGACAAGAGCCAGGGCAGGTGCAGGGAATGGAGTATGTATACATGCATGTACGTGTGCATGTGTGTGTGTGTGTGTGTGTGTGTGTGTGTGTGTGTGTGTGTGTGACTCAGGCTGGCCTTGAACTCACGGAGTTCAGCCTGCCTCTGCCTTAATGCTGTGATTAGACTTGACAGCCTGCACCATCACACTTTGTGCAGTGCTCGCTGTTAAATTTGAGCAGTGTCTGTGACGGACTTGAGATGGCCTGATAGCTGAAAAGGGCCAGAGATGCCGAACTTGTCTTGGAACCTGATGTTACCTGCACAGCTGACAGGGCCACTGCCACCTCCGGAGACTGCGCAGGTGCTTCGCACAGGAGGCAGAGGCAGGCACAGATCAGTTATGTCTGGGCCAGCCTGGGCTATGCAGTGAGTTACAGGTCAGGCAGCGACCCAGAGAAGAGATAAACACTGCCAGGGATGAGCCTACGGACAGACAGTTGTCTGGCACAGGCCGGCTCCCGTCCTCTTGCACCTCAGAAGAGAAAACAAACAAAAACATTTCAGAGACACCTTCATATCTTTGGAGTGTGAAAATCGAGGCTTGGTTTGTTTATTTCTGCGGTGCTGGGAGTAGCACACTTCCTTGAGCCAGTGACATAGGCACTCTATCACAGAACTGCATCCCCAAGCCTTGTTGCCTCTTCCTCTCCCTCCCCTTGTGTGTATAACAGTGTGTCTGAGTGTGTGGGAGCATGCGTGGGTGTGTCTGTATGTCTCTGTGTGTGAAGAACTGGAAATTGAACACAGGGTTTTAAACCTATTGAGTATTCCTTAACCAAGTTCTATCCCTAGTCCTCTTTTGTCTTTTTATTTTGAGGTGGGAACTTACGGAATAGCCTGGGTGGCCTTGGATTCACTCTGTGGCAGGATGTGTAATCCTCCTGCCTCAGCCTCCAGCACGTTGGGACACCAGGTGTGCAGCATGGCAGGTGTCTTGCTTTGGTCTTTCAAACATGGGATTTAGAAGTAGATTAAACTGGGCCTAATAGTACAGTCTAATCTCAACACTTGGAATGCCATGGCAGGGAGTTCAAAGCCAGCCTGGGCTAGACTTAGTCTTTAAAAAAGGAAAAACTAACAGAACAAAGGAAAAGAAAGAAAGAAAGAAAGAAAGAAAGAAAGAAAGAAAGAAAGAAAGAAAGAAAGAAAGGAAGAAAGAAAGAAAGAAAGAAAACCAGGCTTCAGGCTTAGTGGTGCACACCTTTAATCCCAGCACTCTGGAGGCAGAGGCAGGTCGATCTCTGAGGTCAGCCTGGTCTACAAAGCATGCTCCATGACAGCGACAACCAGGGCTACATAGAGAAAGAAGCTTTTGTGTCCAAAGAAAAAAGGGAGGAAGGAAGGTAGGAAAAGGAAGAAATAGAAATCAGAATCCATTTTCCTTTCCAATAGAAAAAAGCCTGCAGCATTTTTAAAGAAAGCAAGCAGCAGAACCAGCCCTTCCAATGAAGAGCTTATAGAATTTAGATGACTGAGGACAAGGCTAAGGCCTTTTGTCCGTCTTGGTTACATGAAGGAGTTGAAGCAAATGTGTTAAAGGAAGAACTCAGTCCCGTGATTGCACCTCAACTCTCCCAAATCACAGCTATGGCCGCTCTCTGCCTTCTTCCAGTTCAGAGCCATTTGAGGAAGTGTCGCCCTTCAGATAAGGCTAGCTAGTCTCACTGTGGAGGACTGTAGAGACCCGGCAAGGGTGTTGGTGGACTCTTTCTGGACGGATCTTGGTAAGGTAGCCTCTTCCTACTCCACCCCTGTGTCTCCCCCACCCTGCCCCACCTCAGAAATGTGCAAAGGAAGCTGGGGCGGAGCATCCCAGCCCAGCAGCCTGCTGACCTGCAGGGCGCTTTGGAACAGAGTTTATTGGCTAGCTGGCATGCCTACAGCACAGGGAAGGGCTTAGCATTTGAATCCTGGGATTCTAGAAACATCTCTTGACTTCAGGGGCTGCCGGCTACGGAGGGGCAGAGGGTTTGGTCCACCTTTAAGACACACTGACAGGTCAAGACAGGTATCTCCTCCCCCTGCTTTTTCTTCCCTGACTCTGACGCTGCAGTTCCTTGACAGGCAGACCCTGCCCTTTTTTGTACAAACTGAAGAAAATATGACATTGCTTGCAGACTCTCAGAAAAAGACTTTCAGCCGGCAGCAGAGAGTTCCAAGCAGGAATGTGGATTATAGAATTCAGTCATTGGGTTTTGTTTTTGCCATCAGTTGTGTGTGTGTGTGTGGTGTTATGGATGTTTAAATTTGGTTGATTTTTTTGAGTGTGGTAGCTCATAGGACTTCAATAATCCTAGCCCCAGGGAGTGGGGGAGTGAGGATTACAATTTCCCCCCTTTTTCAGGAGACAGGGTTTCTCTATGTAATACCCTGACTGTCCTGGATTCTCTCTGTAGACCAGGCTGACCTCAAACCCAGAGATCCCCCTGCCTCTGCATCCCGAGTGCTGGGATTACAGGTGTGGGCCACCACTGTCCGGTTTAAGGGTTAAAGGTTTGAGGCCCACCTGGGCTACACAGTGAGATCAGTCTCAAAAGTCCAAAACAAACAATACGTGAAAGGATGAATAAGATATAAATAGACGATACGTTAAATTTGAGGCATTTTTAGTGCTCAGCACGTCTTGGGCACACTTTACAACAAAACACGGACCCTTCAGCACCAGTTTAGGCCTTGAAGTCCGTGTGTCTGCAATGAAAAATTTAGACTCTGTGGGGGAAAGACAGGAACAATATGACTGGTTTCCTTTCCCAAACAACTTACAGTATTATAAATATACACACAAGAGGCGCAGACGCCAGCAAGGACACTCTCAGTGCTGAGGGTGAGTGCAAAGAGACAGCTCTGACAGCAGGAACAGTCTAAGAAGAGTTCGGCGTCCACATGAGGAAATCAGCGAGCCACCTTAGACCCCCTACACATGGGTGACTTGGCATGTAGGGGGTTGATCTTCAGAAAGAAGGGAGGGTGGGAGGAAGGAAGGAAGGAAAACACCTGGGCATGGTGACTCACATCTTTAATACCAGCTCTTGGGAGGATCTCCGTGAGTTCAAGGCTACTCTAGTCTACACAGTGAGGCCCTGTCTCCAACAAGGCTGTGTTGGCTTCTTTCTGATCAGAACTATCTTTAAAGGACCTTTTAAAGTAGATTCTATAATTCCATGTTTGGTGAAGGAAAATGGACACACAGCTCAGATTATCTATCTTCTCTCCCTTTATCCCTCTTAACAGGGGCTTTGGAAATGATTGTGATTTCCTCTTTTTTTTTTTTTTTTTTTAAATCAAGCCAGCCATGGTGGCACATGTCTTTAATCCCAGCACTCAGGAGACAGAGGCAGGCCTGGTCTACAGAGCAAGTTCCAGGACAGCCAAGAGAAACTGTCTCGAAAAACAAAACAGCAACAACAACAAAAATCACACATATACACAAAAGAGATGATTTTAAAAAAGCTCTGTTCATTTACTTATCTTGGGTAGGTTCTTAGACAGACAGACACACACACACACACAAATATGATAAGTACAATTTATTCAATGCTAGTAGGACAGTATCTGAGTGCAGTGACCAAAACTGGAAAATTAAACTTGATATATTACTCCTGTTAAGCAATGCAGTATGGTATATACATCTATAATTCCAGCACTTAGGAGCCCGAGACAAAGATCTCAAATCCCGTATCAGCCTGGGCTGCACTAAGATGCCCTGTCTGAAAGTTAGGAACAAACCGAAATGAACATAGTAAACAAAAGCCAGCCCTCAGGAGGCTGAAGCAGGAGGCCATTAGTGTAAAGCAGAGCCTGGGCTACATAGTAAAACCCAGTCTCAAACAAGTAAGTAAATCACATACACACGCACACACACACACTCATATCAGATCTCAAGCTTAATTTGATTTTTCCCAGCTGTTCTATTTTCTGGTCCAGACTTCAGTGCAGGGAACCACGATCCATATCATCCTATCTTTGGTTCTTTCATCTAGAACAGTCTCGGGTGTTTACATCACTAACACTGGAGAAATCTTGGCCAATTGCTTTATGGAATGGGCTTCTACTGGGGTTGTCTCCAATTTTCTCCTAGATCCTTCTCGCTGTCAGAGTGACATGGGGTCCTTCTTAGGTGACTTGCTGCCCAGAGGCAAACAATAGAGTCACCCTTCTGCAGGTAATATCTACTTTAATTCACTGATGAATGGTATCTATAGATTTCTGGACCATAGATATCTTTCAAGCCAAGCCTGGTGGCACACTATGAATTCCAGCACCTGAGAAACAGAGACGGAATTTTTTTTGCTTAAGCTATAGAATTATCACTATGTTGCCCAGACTGGTTTCCAGCTTCCGGCCTCAAGTGTTCTTCTTCTGCCTTCCACGTGGCTGGGACTAGGGATGTGCACTACAGTCTTGTCTGAATTGCTATTACTGGGCTGTTTTCCAGACGTTGGTTTCATTGTTCTGTTTATCAGTTGTAGTTTATCTTGGACAGGCTTTGTGGTTTCTGCTAACCTATGTAGCCTTCAATGATCCATAGGGCAAGTACAAGAGAAGACTATTAAGCTACATTTATTCTGTTGTCCGTTTTGCCAAAACACCTCTAAAGGCGTGCCGCCCAGACGTGGGTGGTAAAGCCTCTGCCTCCATACCTCCATGTTAACTCCTGATGGTTCAAGCCTTCCTCGGCAATTCTAGATTTTTTTTTTCTGCCAAAGAATCCAGGCGCAATTTAAAGTTTTTTGTTTTCAGGGGGTGAAAACCCAGCACTCAGGAGGCAGAGGCAGGCTGATCTTTCAGTTTGAGGCCAGCCTGGTCTACAGAGCAAGTTCCTGGATAGCCAGAGCGGCACAGAGAGACCCTGACTCAAAAAACAAAAAGCAAACAGAAGCATTTTTTTATTTTATTTGTGTGTGTGTGTGTGTGTGTGTGTGTGTGTGTGTGTGTGTAAGTGTAAAAGAGCAAAGAGGGAGGGAGAGAGCATGTCGATGCAAGGACTCAAGAGTTCAGTGTCACCCTTAGCCAATGACAAGTTCAAAGCCAGCTGAGCTACCTGCAATCCTGTCTCAAAACAAAGCAAAACAAACCCAGGGTGTGGAGACACGGCTCCGGGTCAGAGGTGAAGAGCTGGCCGAACACCAGTGCTGAGAGATATTTAGCTCTTGTCCAGAACCTCTCTAAAGAACGTTCTTTCTGTTTGCATACATATCATTTGATGTATGAAAAGATGCTTGTTTATATTTTATTCTTTATTTCTCAGTGGTAGACTTTGAAAATCACGAGCCCTACTTTCAGTCACAAAAGAAGCTTCCTGGAGATATCAATTACAACAGTCATTTCTATCACAGGGTGAGTCTTTTTCTTTCTCTCGTTTTTGTGGTGGTGGCTTTTTTTTTTTTTTTTTTTTTTTTTTTGCGGGGAGGAGGGTAGAGCTGTCCATTGTCTCTGGCAGCACAGGTTGGCTTCAAATTTACTATGTAACTCAGGCTGGCCTTGGATCCCTATCCTCCTGCCTGCTTTCTCTTTCCGGTTCTTGCTTAGGTTTTACACTCATGCACACAGTCAGGCTCAGGTGGACCTTGGCCTCGGTGCAACAGTCCATCCAGAGGTTTTACAATCACCTGTGCCAGCGTTTGCCCCCTCCATCCCCCACCTCGTACAGAAGAGGCACTGGATAAATATTTGCTGAATAAGCCTCTGACCCCTTGGCAACCTGATTGACTTTCCACCCAAGACAGGGGCCTAGCTCGGGCTTTTCTGGATTCCTGGGATTGTTTTTCTCAGCTCAGATGTCAAATGTGCTCATAACAGAAACTTGTAAAGCAGAGTCTAGGCCGGAGGTGTGGCTCGGGTGCTGGCCCAGCAGGATGAAGGCTCTCAGTTCAATCCTTAACACTCCATTACCTGACTCCATCACCTCTCCCAAGCAGGTAAACAATTAGAGATAACAGAGCCAGGTACAGTGGGCTACACGCTTGGGAGGCCGAGGCAGGAGGGTCAGGACACGGAGGTTCATGTGGGCTAAATAGTGGGGCTCTGTCTCAAAAAAATGAACAACAGGTTAGAAAAATGTCTCAGTGCTTAAGTGCGTATGCTGCTCTTCCAGGAGACCTGAGTTCAGTCCCCAGCACCCACGCCAGGCAGCTCACAACAACCTGTAATTCCAGCTGCAGGGCGTCCAGCACTTCTGGCCTCTGTGGAACGGCACTCAAGCGCACATAGACTTGTCCTCCCTCCCCAGACACAGAGTTAAAAACTAACAAAGCAAATCGTTGTTGTGTTATCGTGCAGGGTGCAGGAGGCCCTGGACTCAATCCTCAGAGCTGCCCAGAGGTTCTCCACGTTTCCCCAGCCACAGAAATAAACCTGTCAGATCACGAACCTTTCCCCTGCTTCTGAAGCATCCTTACTGATCGACTGATTTGATTGTCTTTACTAGAGACAGGGTCTTGCTGTGCAGACCAGTCTGGCCTCAAACTCACAGAGCTCCACCTGCTTCTGCCTCCAAAGTCATTAGATGGTCTTCAGAAACATACTTCAATGACGAGTGTGATGGAGGTGGAAGGCTGGGACCCCAGCACTGACGAAGGGAGGCTGCAGGATCGAGAATTTGAGGTCATCCTTAGCTCCACAGGAAATCTGAAGCCACCCTGGGCTACACGAGACTCTAAAAAAAGAGAAGATAAAGAAAAGAAGGGAAAAAAAACCCAACCTAAATTTAGGTAGGAATATTAGAAAGCAGGCGTTTGCCTCTTTTTACAAAGTTTATAAAAATTGGCAAGATGGCTCAGCAGGTCAAGATGCCTGTCACCAAGACTCATCACCTGAGCGTGGTTCCTCGGGCCCCACAGTAAGGTGAGACTGCTTCCCTACCGTGACCCATGACTCCAGCCTGTGAAACAGGGCAGGGATGTGCGCCTTCAAGCTCATGCATGGTGAAGAGTGTATGCATGTGTGAGCACATAAATGAGTAAAGAAAAGCACTCTCAGAAATAGTAAAAAGTTAGCCAGGTGGTGTGGGTGCACATCTCTCATCCCAGAACCAGGGAGGCAGAAACAAGCGGATCTCCGTGTCCAGCCTGGTCTATGCAAAGAGTCCCAGCACAGCCAGAGCTACACAGTGAGAGCCTGTTTTCAAAGAATTAGAGAGAGAGAGAGAGAGAGAGAGAGAGAGAGAGAGAGGCTCCGTGGTGCACACCTGTAATCCCAGCACTCTGGGAGGCAAAGGCAGGTGGATCTTTGTGAGTTCAAGGCCAGCCTGCTCTACAAAGTGAATTCAGGAGAGCCAAGCTACAACAGAGAAACCCTGTCTTGAAAAGCCAAAGAGAGAGAGAGAGAGAGGGGAATAAAGAAAGAGAAAAAAGATACATAGAAAGAAAGAAAAGAAAAGAGCTGGAGAGATGGCTCAGCAGTTAAGAACACTTGTTCTTGCCGAGGATCTGGGTTCAATCCCCAGCACCCAAATGATGATTCACAACCTTCTGTAACTCCAATTTAAGTGGATCTAAAATCCTTTTCTGACCTCCTAGGACACCAGGCATGAGTGTAAAGAACAAATATGCATGTGGGTGTGAAGAACAAATAAACATGAGGGCAAAATACACATAAGATTAAAAAAAAAAAAAAGAATAAATCTACTGAAAAGCATTTAGAGCTATGACAGCCAGGTGTGCTGTGCCTAAATCCCAGTACTCAGGAGGCTGAGGCAGAAGAATAAATAGTTTAAGGTTATCCTGGGAAGATAGGGGAACCTTATCTCTCAAAGAAAGCTTAACAAGTGAGGAAGGATGTGGCTGGGAAGAAGCTTATTGGTAAAGCCTTTGCTTTAACTGTGTGAGGCCCTCGGCCCACACTCTAGTATGACAACAACATGCAAGAAGTGATGGCACCCTTCTGTAATGTAAGCACTTCAGAGGCTGAGACAGGAGGAGCAGGGGTTCGAGGGCAGCCTAGGCACAGACAGCAAATAAATCCCCCACAAAACCCCCACAACAAATAATTTCTCTTTGCAAAATATAAAACCATATATTTAAAAAGGAGCAAGCACTGAGTGTGGTGGCACACACCTGTAATCCCAGCTCTTCAGGAGGCAGAGGCAGGCGGATCTCTGTGAGTTCAAGGCCAGCCTGGTCTACAAAGTGAGTCCAGGACAGCCAAGGCTTCAAAGAAAAACCCTGTCTCAAAACCAAAACAAAACAAATAAAAGGAGCAAACACTTATGAGAGGGATGAAAAAAGAAAGCACAAAGACCTAAAGAAGAGGGTGTTTCCCTTGGTTATAAACAAAAACTTCAGTTTCAAGAAAAAGTATTGTAAGCTGGGTGTGCTGGTGCCATTAATTCCAGCACCTGGGAGACAGATACAGGTGGATCTCCGTGAGTTCAAGGCCAGCCTGGTCTACAGAGCCAGTCCAGGATGGCCAGAACTGCACAGAGAAACCAAAAAACTACTACCACCACCACCACCAATAACAAAAAGTATTACAGAAATGTGCACTTCAGAAGCTGAGGCAGAAGTAGAAAGTTCAAGGCCAGTCTGGGCTACACACATGTAATATGTATATATATTACATATTATATATGTAATATTAGTATTTTATATTATAATGTATTATATATGTAATATGTATGTATATATTCAGGTGACTATCTCTAAGAGAGCTGATGCCCTCTTCTAGCCTCACACACAGGCCCATACACCCTTTCACATATGCAAACATTCTCATAGACACAAACACAAAACAATATGAACCTTTTCACAATAATAAAATAAAATGTGAAATCCAGAGAATGCATCACATCTAATAATATACACCTATAGAAAATGTGAGGACCAGAATGTCTCCCAAACTCCCCTTTTTTGCTTTTTTTTTTTTTTTTTAAGATAGGGTTTATCTGTGTAGCTCTGGAAATCACTCTGTAGACCGGGCTGGCTTTGAACTCAGAAAAGCTGGGATTAAAGGTATGTGCCACCCTACCAGGCTAAATAATTTTTATTTAGTTTTATTTTATGTGCACTGGTATAAGAGTGTCATATCCCTTGGAACTGCAGTTACAGACAGTTATGAGCTGCTGTGTGGGTGCTGGGAATTGAACCCAGGTCCTTTGGAAGAGCAGCCAGTGCTCTTAACTACTGAGCCATCTCTCCTTCCCCCAAAACACACTTAAGTTGTTTACCTGGAACTTGGAACAGATTTTCCGAGAGGTAATGAACGTGATATGTGAGGATTCGAATCCCGCTTTCCTCCCCTGGCTGTGAGTGCTGCTGAGACAAGAAGAGCCTCATTTCTACCTTGCTCACTGCTGGCACCTACACTTCATCCGTACTCCAGTGGACGGGAGCAACATGGGCTGCCGTAAAGAACAGCGTGGAGTTGAAGGGATGGGGAGAGGAGGGAGCCTGAGGGAAGGAGCCAGGGTGGTGGTGCACGCCTTTATTCCCTGCCCTGGGGAGGCGGAGCCAGGTAGTTCTTTGTGAGTTCAAGGCCAACCTTTTCTGTCAAGTGAGTTCCAGGATAGCCAGAGCTCTTACATAGAGAAACCCTGTCTCCCCTCCCTCACCCTACTCCCCCCATCCCCTCCAAAAAGCCGGGCATGGTGGCACACATCTTTGATCTTAGTATTCAGGAAGACAGAGGTAGTTGGATGGATGTGAGTTCAAGGCCAGCCTTATCTACGAAGTGAATCTGGGACTGCCAAGGCTACAGAGAGAAACCCTGTCTCGAAATAACAAGACCAGATGGAGTAAAGGTGTAAAGACCAGATGAAAGGATGAAGCTCTAACTGTATTATTGACTTAGGTGTGGCCATGTCCAGGACCCATAGTCTCAGCCCCCGGCAAAGGCCCGTCCTCTGGAAGGTTCAGCGGGACGGCAAAAACCTTCCTCTGGTCCAAGTGTGCAAGACAGAAGTGTTTAGGAATGACTGACCGGTGTGTGCAGAAACTTGAGCTTCCTCTTCGGAGGCCACTTCTCTCCTGAGAGGGCTCCCCTGCAGATCTGCTCGGCTGCAGACGTCTCCCGTAGAGACTCCCTGACCCCTTCCCTGTGCTGTACGTAATAAATACACCGCGGTTCAGGTGGCTACCGAGCTGGCACGGCGCCACCTGCGTGCGCACAGCCCACCTACCCTATCTGCTCTGCCCACAGCTCTGCCACTGCTCTCTCTTCGCTCCCTCCACAACTCTGGTCAGGTCAAGGGGTCAAGCTGTGCAGGACACCCGACTTTCACGAGAGCTGCAATCCAAACGTCAGTGTGATTCTTTGCTGCTGGTTCATTGTGTACAAGTAAATTGCTGAAACAGGGCGACATTCTTGAATGGCTTAGTTTGGAAAGATGGTTTGGTGCTCATTTAGCGAGATGTATCTTGCTTATTTTCATAGAAGCTGAGGATTTGCCACCATCATCTTAACCATTTCTTTCCTTTTTTTTTTTTTTTTTTTTTTTTTAATTCTATCTTCAGGTCTTGAGCTATTTTGTTGGTTTCCTTCCCCTGTCTGACTGTATTTTCATGTTTTTTTTGAGACAGGGTCTCTTTGCAGACCAGGCTGGCCTTGAACTCACAGAGTTCCTCCTGCTTCTGCCTCCTGAGTGCTGGGATTACAGGTGTGCACCAGCAGGGCTGGCTCTCTTAACCATTTCTAAGGTTCCAGTATTGTATTCACATCATATCACTACATAGTTACACATGGTCTACCTTTTTACCAAAACCTCATTTTTCCCTGGTTTGTTATTTTTATGGAAATCTGAAAGAATCAAATAGCAAAAGTTAACACTAATTTCTAAGCAAACACAAACAATAATGCCTTTCTCCTCCGAACATGAGTTAGACCAAGCAGGGACTTTTTTATTTTTTAGAGACAGGGTCTCAGTTCGTCTAGACCCGGTCTCCAACTCTCTGTGTAGCCATGAAGCAGGGTTTTTTTTGTTTTTTTTTAAATAAGAATAGAGATGTCTGATTTTAGATGCTTTGAACAATGAAACACAATGGTTCATAATAATGGTTAAAATTTTAAATTATATGATAAGAAACAAGTGATCCACCCATTTGTGCATCGTCTGCACTAACTGGACTCTGAAGGCTCATCATCATCATCATCATTAAATTGGGAGGGAGGCAGGCTGCAGAGATGGGTGGGAGGGTGGTTTAAGGGAACAGATAAGATCAAAATATATAGCACACATATGTGG
>REGO01000220.1:2175032-2192049 GCA_010120015.1 Rhombomys opimus | reverse complement strand
CATTCCTTATCTTCAGCCCTGTGCATTCATCATTTTGGAGAACACATATTCACATGCTGTTTTCTTCTGTGAACAAATGTTGCAGGGAAAACAACCCTAATATGACTTCATATTCCTTCCTTCCTTCCTTCCTTCCTTCCTTCCTTCCTTCCTTCCTTCCTTCCTTCCTCCCTCCCTCCCTCCCTCCCTTCTTTCTCTCTTCCCTTCTTTCTCTTTCTTTCTTTCTTTCTTTCTTTCTTTCTTTCTTTCTTTCTTTCTTTCTTTCTTTCTTTCTTTCTTTTTCTTCCTTTGGTTTCTTGAGACAGGGTTTCTCTGTGTAGCCTTGGCTGTCCTAGACTCACTTTGTAGACCAGGCTGGCCTTCAACTCACAGAGATCCACCTGCCTCTGCCTCTAGAAGCTGGAATTGAAGGAGTGTACCACCACACCCAGCCCTTATGACTTCAATTTTTTTTTTTTTGAGACAGGGTTTCTCTGTGTAGCCTTGGTTGTCCTGAACTTGCTTTGTAGATCAGTCTGGCCTCAAACTCAGAGGGATCTGCCTGCCTCTGCCTCCTTTAGTGCTGGAATTATAGGAGTGCACCACTGTGCTCAGCCTGACTTCAGATTTTAATTCCTATGGAAGTTCACATGGATTAAGGATGCTGGGAGATGCTCTTGAAACTGATTCCTTAACATTAAGAAGCTAAAAACAAAAGAGGGATGTGTTCTATGTCCAACAGAGAAATGGGAGGTACTTCTGTCCTTCAAGTACATGAACTATTATCCTGGCTGGCCTTGGAACACCCTCTGTAGACCACAGTGGCCTTTTATACTTTTTTTGGTGGTCCTCCTGTTTCTACCTCATGAATGCTGGGGTGACAAATGTGCCACTATACCTGAAGATGCTATTGATTTGTAATAGTTTCTTTTTACTTTATTTATTTATTTATTTTGTTTACAGGGGAGATGTGTACCCAGAGAGGCTAGAAGACAGTGTCAGATCCCCTGGAGTTGGGGTTCCAGGTGGTTGTGAATCGCCTCATGTGGATGCTGGGAACTGAACTCAGATCCTCTGGAAGAGCAACAAGCGTTCTTAACCAGTGAGCCATCTTTCCAGCCCAGCCCCCCAAAACTATAAGTTTTAAAAGCTGTCTGAGGAGATCATTGTCTGTAGTGTGGAATTATGTGTTATGACTGGCCCTGGGACTCATGTTTTTAGCTTGGCTTCTTATTTAAACCCTTCCTCATCACTATAGTCATCCTGCAAGCACGAAGTGAATTCGGTGTGCTGATACCATGTCAATGGGAATGAAAAGATGAATGAGACATGCTGGTGCCCTTCAGATATGACAGAAATGGGGAGCCAATGGACAGCATGATGATGAGCGAGGCTGTGTTTCTGAGGCCTGCCCCACGTGGGGACTGACTCTCAGCAGGTTGCTGGTCTCCTGTTTTTACCTCTTCATCCATGAAGCAGAGGCAGGATGGTGAAACGGTTGCCTGCCAGGCTGCCCAGGCTGGGACTTGGGCTGGAGGGCTAGTTTGACCCTCCTTTGGCCAAGCTTCTGAAGTCTCCAGACCTTGGTTTCTGTCTCAGATGCTCTGGGTAATAACAGAACCTAACTCACAAAACTCCCTGGGCCTTCGGGAGAATAACATTGAGGTAATGGGCAAAGAGCTTGGCTCACAGCAAGCACTCACTCCTGTTACCACCACGGACACTCCTGTCCCTGGGTACATGGGGAAACATTTCCACATCATAGTTATTGTCCCATTTGTCATTGTGAGGATATCCTACTGGAAGGAAATCAGAGGGTTTAGGATCACGCTATTGGATACAGACCCAACGATTCAGCTAGCATCCGTTATTCAAGATGCCAAAGAGACTGATGTTTAAGTTCCCTCTAATTTGTGACTTCCACATTTGCAAATTCTCTCCATGCCCAAATTTATCACACTCAGTGCTTTTCCAGGAAAAGTTTTTGCCTTTCTGTTTGTTTGGTTTTGCACCAGGCATTGTAGCACATGCCTTTAATCCCAGCACTTGCCGAGGCAGATCTTTGGGTTCAAGGCCAGTCTGGTCTCCACAGCAAGTTCCAGGACAGCCAGGGCTACACAGAGAAACCCTGCCTAGAAAAACAATTAAAAAAACAAAAACAAAAAAACACCTTAGTTTTTCATCTGTGAGTGGGTATCAGTTGAGGTAGCTTCTGGGTCAGGAATGGAGGCAAGCGTCTGTCTGCTTCTCCTTTCAGCTCTGGGAGCTCGTTTGATGCAGACACGTGCAGGCCCTGTGCATGCTGCCTCTCTCTCTCTCTCTCTCTCTCTCTCTCTCTCTCTCTCTCTGAGTTCTTATGTGTGCTCATCCTGTGTGCTTAGAGGGCCTGTTTCCTTGATGTCCTCCATCCCTGTGGCTCTTACACTCTTTCTTCCTCTTCTTGGCTAGGGCTCCCTGAGCCCTGAAAGGAGGGATTTGATGACACATTCCGTTTAGGACTGAGTGTTCCAAGGCCTCTCACTCTCTGTATATTGTCCGGTTGCGGGTCTCAGTACTCCTATCTGCTGCAGGAGGAAGCTTCTCTGATGGCACTGATTAGGGGTCACTTTATTGCTACATTCTTTTTGTAGTAATTGGTTTTCCTCAGGATAGAACAACTTTTGACATTCAACTCTCTCCTAGCTGGTGGGCCTGGGGTCTGAATTCAGGTCATTAACCCTGGGTGGCAGGCACTTTTACCTATTGTAACATCTCACCAGCTTGGAGGGGTTTTTGTTTTATTGATTTATTTATTTTTCTTTTTATAGGGTTGTTGGCATACTTATTTTAAAAAAAAAAGCTCTTTTATTTACTTTGCTTTTTATCTCTTTCTCCCTACTCCACCCCAATCCCTTCCAACACCCCAACACCAGGTAGGAGAGAGAAAGGGTTAGTGGGAGAGGAGCACAGTTCTCTTAGCTGCTTCCTGCTGGTTGGGGTCATCGGGTTCCTTGGAGCCAGTCCAATCCTCCTTTCAGGAGATCTCCAACTTCTTGTCTCACTGCAGCAACAGCAACAGGAGCTGAAGTGGGGAATCAGCAACAGCCTTGTTCTTTCTCAGTGCTCCTCACTCTCTGGCCTCTGGCATTTATTCTCTCTCCAGAGTCCTCAGATTTAAACTATCTACAGCTGGCAAAGAGCTCCTCTCAGAGCCCACAGGAGGCAAATAGTACGCTGCTGTGGACCATCTGAATCAGTCCACATCCCACACCTGGGACCAAAACAAAATCATGTTTATATCCACAACTCAGGATCTTGCTTATGCCCAAGCTGGCCTCTTACTTGAGGCCATCCTTCTCCCTCAGTCTCCCAAGTGCTGGAATATATGCGTATATTTTATTAGAAAACCACCGACAATTATATCAGAAAATGAGTAGGGCCCCATAGAAATGAATCAACTTTCTCAGTTACAAGGAGAAGGTAATAAGCTCTTGGAAAAAACTACCACAGTTAGAAAGAGATGCCCTTAAGTCACAGAGCAACTGTTTAAGATTGATGAGAGTGAAACAGTCGTGGAGCAGATTCCCGGTGAGGACGGTGTTCCAGGCCTGGTGTGAAGGGTATCTCCAAGGCTCTCCCCAATCTGCAGTAAGGGCCCAGACTATTCAGGCTTTACTCTTCTGAGGCAGCGTTACACCCTGCAGCCCTCACCAAGTCGACCTTGCTGGCCCGTAGCTCACCGTCCTCCAGATTGGCCTTGAATTCTGCCTTTGCCTGAGAGGGTGGGGATTAAAGCATGTACCACCAAGGTCCCGAAAAACCCACATTTAACCACCAGTTGGACTAAGGCTTCTGTAGTGGTGTTAGTTGCTAATGGGACAAAAGAATCCACAGCAGGCCTTTGAAAGTTTTAGGGTGTGGTTGCACACGTCTTTATTTCTAGCACTTGGGGGACAGAGGCAGGTGGCTCTCTGTGAGTTGAAGCCAGCCTGGTCTACAGAGCAAGCTCCAGGCCAGGCAAGTGAGATCTGGTCTTAACACAATAGCAAGACCAAAGTCTTAGGTGTAAACCACGCAACGAGGAGCACGTCTCAGCACTTGCTTTGTCCGTGCGAGGCCTTAAGTTCAAGCTGAACAGAAAATAAATGTAGGCATGCTTGGTGAGCTGGAGATGTATCAGCCCAGCTGCTCAAGAAGCTGAGGCAGGAGGCTTGCCAGCTGAAGGCCAGTCTGGGCAGCTTGGTGAGACTCTGAAAAACTCAAGGAAAAGACAGTGTGACAGGGTGGAGGCCCGGAGCTAGAAGCTTGTGCTTGGGTTCATCTCTGTCACTGCTAGCTGCCCGACCCTGACCGATTCCCACAGCTCCCCTGGGCCTCCCCTGTGAGGCAGAGCTCATAAAAGCATGTCACGTGGTGCAAACACGAAACAAAACCTCTTGGGACCGTAGCTGGTACGAGGCTTGTGCTTATCAATTTACATCAATACGGCCTAACTGAGAATTTCCTTTGGCCCCAATCATGAGTCCACTCACTCAGTCACCAGACAGCGGATGTGTCCTACAGGTTAGCAAATGGGTAAAGCCATTTAACTAATGCTGGCGGATTATAAATGTACATTCTGTAGCTGGCCGATTACAGCTGTGTATCCCATCTGTCTACAGATAGACAGGTTGAAACGGATCCAAGTCCGCAAACTTGGGGCTGGGGATGTAGCTCAGTTGGCAGAGTGCTTTCCTGGCACACAGGAAGCCCTGGGTTCCATCTCTAGCACCTCATAAACCAGGCACGAGGGTGCAAGTCTGATCTCAGCCCTTGGGAAGTAGAGGCAGGAGGATCAGGAGCCCAAGGCCACTGTCAGTTGCATAGTGAGATCTGCCGTCCTGGGCTACAGACTGTTTACAAAAACACTAATTCTTAGTTATAAAAAGACCCGATGCTTTTTGGATGCTGATCCAATACCGCAGTGGAGAAGTCTGCACCTGACTTCATGCAGGTCACAGTGAAAATGTGCTTACTCGATGATGTTTTCAGTGCCAGTAATTGCATTTAGGCCTTCTATAAGGCAAATTCTCTATCATTGATCTACAGCCCAGATCTTATTCTGTGTTTTATTTTATTTTGGTTTGGTTTTCCAAGCCCGGGTTTCTCTGTGTAGCCTTGGCTGTCCTGGAACTCAGTCTGAAGACCAGGCTGGCCTCCAACTCAGAGATCTGCCTGCCTCTGCCTCTCGAGTGCTGAGATCAAAGGCGTGCGCCACCATGCCCGGCTTATTCTATGTTTTATTTTGAGACAAGGGCTTTCTTAATTGTCCAGGCTACCCTTGAACTGTTGATCCTCCTGTCTCAGTCTCCTGAGTAGCTAGGATTACAGGCATGTTCCCCCAGGCATGGCAAGGTGCACTACGAATTGTGGAAAACTATCTTCACACTGTGTATCTAAATCATATAATAAATTTTATGTTTAGATTTGAGTCTCAACCCCAGGATAGCTAATTATACACATGATTTTTTTTTTTTTTCAAATCTGAAGGACTTCTTGGCTCCAGCATGTCAGACAGGTGACAGTCCCCCTGTGTGGATACTTCAGACTCCTTGGCAACCCTGAGAAGGCTATTGTCAACAATGGGATATGGCCGGCCTGTTCTGTCCAGGGGACGAGTGAGAGTGACTTTGGTGGGTGGAGGCTCTGGGGCTGAAGAAAATCCAGCATGGAAGAGGTGTCCAGCGGGGCGCAGGGCACAGGGCTCTCCTGTTATTGCTGCCTCTGCTGGGGTTCCCTGAGAGGAGGAGCTGATGGAGACATCCGTTTAGGGCTGAGGGCTTCAAGGGCTCTCATGCCCTGTGCTATGTCCGGCTGTGGACCTGTAGGTTTGTTTCCGTTTCTTTTTGTTTGCTTCCTTTTTCTAGACAAGGTTTCTCTGTGTGGCTGTGCCGGACTAACTTCGTAGACCAGGCTGGCCCTCGGACTCACAGAGATCCTCCTGTCTCTTCCTCTGGGAGTGCTGGGATCACAGGCGTGCACCACCACACCCGGGCTTGTTTCCATTTCTCATGATGGAGGCACTGAGTGAGCAGATCGTCCTTAGAGTCATATTTACCACTATGGTTTCTTTTTTGGGGGGAGGGGGTTGTTTGTTTTTACAGCAGTATTTGATTTTACTCTAAGTCCCCGGGCTATCTCTTTTCTGCTTCTTCACCCAGTAGCGTCAAGTGTGGATTTCACTTTGCAGAGCAGGCCTTAAGTCAGATCAGACGCTGCTTGGCTACTCCCGTTTCCCCGTTTCTCCGAGCACATCTTGCTTGGAGGATGCCACTGTCAAAGGGTTTGGAACTGCCTTGGTATTTGCTTTTCTCTTTTGGTAGCTCACAGAATACCTTCCCATATCACTACACTGGGACGTAGGAGTAAAGGCTCTATTTAGTCAGCAGCTCGTGTTCAAGGAGTTGCGTGTGTTGTCATCAGCTATGAGTCTTGTCAGTTTGTAGAGAGCAACCTATTGTCAAACAACCTGGGCTGCTAGGGATTCCCACGGAACCCCTTTGGCCAACAACTGCAACAATGTAACCCAGTCCCAGGACAGGAAGCTTCATTTGGTGATGAGAGAGCAAGTTAGGACTCTTTTGCCAATCTCGTCTGGATCACCTTCATCTGTGTGTCCATCTTAGGAAGCTTTAGGTGTCCATCTGACCCCTCACAGGCTGTCCTTCCCCATATTTCTCCCCTCCACCCTCTTGCCCCTTCTAACACGATTGTCCTATTTCAGCTCCCCTCAATCCATAATTGTCTTTTATTAGGAGATTTATCTAAAAGCTCTAGTCCAGCAGTTCTCAATCTTCCTAATGATGCAGTGACCCCCAATCATAAAATGGTTTTTGTTGCTACACTATAACTGTTAGTTTGCTACCGTCAGGAATCATAATATCTGACATGTGACCCCACAAGGCCTCTGACCCACAGGTTGAGAACCACTGTTGTCCTCCAAACCTTCCCTCTGCGGCTCTATGATTGTACTTGGCTATCCCTGCCTGAGTTAACAGCTAGAGTGCACGATTTTATGTCTATTTCTGAGACACGTTCTCAGATAGCCCAGACTGGCCTCAAGTTCCCTCTGTTCGAGGCTGGCCTTGAACTCCTAATCCTCCCCCGTGCTATGATCATAGGTGGGTGCCACCAGGCCTCATTTTATAAGGTGTCAGGGATCTGACTCAAGGCTTCACGTATTTCAGGAAGGCGCTCGGCGAGCTGAACTACATCCCAGCCCTCTCTATATCCATCTTTATTAGTACATTTTATTAAGTTGCCCTGGCAAGCCTGGAATTCCAGAGTGCTGGGATTAAAGGCATGTGCCACCAGGCCTGGACAGTGTAATACATTTTATCATGAAACAATCTGTGGATACAACAGAGTCTCAGAACCACATTTCTTTTATGGACTGATTTATCGATTGGTTGATTGATTAGCCTCACGTAGATTAGGTTGGCCTCAAACTCAGTATGTGGCCAAGAACGATGTATTCACAAATCTTCCCAAGGTCTGAAGTCCCACGGAGCCCATCACCACACCTGCTCAGGACTGGATCAGGGGTCTTAGAATTCTTTTTAACACATTTCTGTGTGTGTGCACGTGCACTCAAGCGTATGCTCTCAGAAGTGCGCCATGATCCTCATGCGGAGGTCAGAGGACAGCCTGCAGGAGTCCGTTCATCCTTCGGCTGTGGCGGGCCCAGGGCTGGAACTCAGTTCTTATTTGTCAACCTGACTGGATCTGGAATTTACTAAAATACAAGCCTCTGGGCACTCTTGTGAAAGACTGTACTGATCTGATCATTTGAAGCAGAAAGACTGTATCAACAAGGCGTGCTGGCTTAGGCCTTTAATTCCAGCACTCAGGGAGGCAGAGGTAGGCAGATCCCTGAGTTCAAGGCCAGCTCGGTCTATATAGCGCATTCCAGAACAGCCTTCTTTCTCTAGAGAGAAGGTGTTAGAGCCTCGGGCTTCTGGGCTTCCGATGTACACTAAGGACCAGCAGTTCTCCAGGAATGCTCCGTCCTTGTGGCGCCAGTCTGGGAATGTGGAGACGTCCAGCAGCGTGAACAATCCGGGTTCTCGGCCGCTCCTGTATGACACATCCATTGCTAGACTGCTCAGACCGAACCCTGTAAGTCATCTGGTAAGTCATATAATATGGCATTATAATAACATGTATGTATATGCGTCTACATGTTTGTCTTCATCCTACCAGATCAGCTTCCTTAGGTAAGTGTGAGTATCGCATTCAGATTGGTAGCAACCGCCTCGATTTGCTGAGCTGTCATAACCGCCCGTCGGTCAAGGATTTGGGGGTTGGTTGGGGGTTTGTTCGTTGACCCCCGAACACTTCTGCCTCAGACTCCCAAGTACTGGAATCGTGAGCATCAACATACTCAGGCTGCCTGTGATCCCTCGAAGCTCACCTCTGGTCCTCTCCGAGGCTTTGTCTCATGTCTTCTCTTCATGCCTTTGATCAGCCTGCCTCTCTCTAGTCTCCAGGCCCTTGACATCCTTTCCTCTCTTCAACCCCCCATAAATAGCCTGAAACCGAATATTGTCGCCGTCCCTGCCGAACAGTTCAAACAGCCTACCCGGTATAAAAGACACCCTTCTCGTTATCTCCTTCATGCAGATGAAGAAATGGAGAAGCAGTGGTATTCAAGGGCTCACAGCAGAGAGAGATGGGGATTTGAACTCATGACTCTAGGCTTTCAGCTTTCTTGCTAGTTGCTGTGAGTTTTATCACCTGCAGATGCTGATTCACATAGGCTCACTTCTGTTCACCCAGCCATTTCCATAGCTGCTCGGTATATGCTGACCTTCACCACCCCCAACCCTCGCATCTCTTTTTGAGACAGGGTTGCTCTGTGCAGCCTTGGCTGTCCTGGACTGGCTTTGTAGACCAACCATGATGGCCTTGAACTCACAGAGGTCCTCCTGCCTCTGCCTCTCTGAGTGTCTGGAGTAAAGGCACTCCATTACCCCTCCTGGCTTATGCGGAGCTCTTGACAGGGAAGTGCCTTTGAAATTTGAAGGCAGAGTAGGCTGCTGCACGGAGGCAGAGGAAGGCAAGTTTCTGAGTTCAGTTCGAGGCCACCATGGTCTTCAGAGCAAGTTCTAGGACAGCCAGGGCTACACAGAGAAACCAACCCAGTCTTGGGAAAACACCCCCCTCCTCAAAAACAAAACAAAACAAAAAAAAAAACCCCAACAAAATGAAAACAAAAACAAAAACAAAAACAAAGAACGAATGAATGAAAGAAAAAAGTTTGAAGGCTGTCAGCTCGCTTTATTTGTGGATCTACCCTGTGGTTTTGGCTGGACTTTAGCGACGTACAGCTATGGTGTAGTCTTTAAATGATGTAACATTTACACTGTTTTTGCTGGGTAAGCACATGTATTGTGGTACAGTAAACAGAGGAGTAATCTGCCTCAGGATGTGCAGGGAGAAGTCGTTTGCCATCAGCGTGTCTCTAGAACCTCTGCAGAGGCCGGCTCTGATCGGAAAGGAGCAACCTCATAACACACAGATGGTATCTGCTGACTAGAGAGGGGAAGAGTGCCCTTTGGTTTCCTTTTATTTTCTTTTTTCCTTCTTTCTGAACAGGATTTGTTTATTATTTTATGTACATTGCATGTCTGTGCGCTATGCACCACATGCATAAAGTGCCCCAAAAAAGCCAGAAGAGGTGATCGGATCCCCCGATCCTCCGGCACTGCAGTTAGATGGTTGTGAGCCATCATATGGGTGCTGGGGACCGAACCTGGGTCCTCTCTGCAAGAAAAGCCAGTGAGTACTCTTAACTCTCCCATCCTGGCTTTCAGTTTTCTTGTTTCCTTTTGTTGAGACAGGGTCTTACTACACAGCCCTAGCCATCCTGGAACTCACTTTGGCCTCATAGTCACAGCGATCACCCTCCTCTGCCTCCCGAGTGCTGGGACTAATGGCGTTCACCTCCATGCCCTGCCTTGGTTTTCTACTTTTTGGGGGGTGGGGTTAGGGGTTCGAGACAGGGTTTCTCTGTGTAGTCCTGCTGTCCTAGACTTGCTTTGTAGAGCAGGCTGGACTCGAACTCACAGAGATCCACTGCCTCTGCCTCTTGAGTGCTGGGATCAAAGGCGTGCGCCACCAAGCCTGGCTTGGTTTTCTTTTTCTTTGTTTTAAGACAGGGCCTCAAGCAGTCATAGCTGGCCTGTGTGGACCTGCTTTCACCTCCTAAGTGCTGAGGTTTGTTAGACTGCCATTATCACTCCCGAATAAAAAGGGTCTTCTAAACAAAGTAGCTGACAACAGTGCTGACTTTGAATAGGGATAACACAGTTGTGCCTTAGTGTTATTTAGCTTCCTTAGGACATGCTTTACAGGGACAGATGATGCTTATTTAGGCTCACAGTCCTGCCGGGCGGTCGTGGTGCACGCCTTTAACCCCAGCACTCTGGAGGCAGAGGCAGGGCAGGTGTATCTATTACTGTGAGTTCGAGGCCAGCATGGTCTACAGAGTGAGTTCCAGGACAGTCAGTCACACAGAGAAACCCTGTCATGAAAAACAAACAAAAAAGCAACCCCTCCCAAAGTTTATAGTCTTGGAACACTACTCATCTACCTATCTATCTATCTATTTATCTATCTATCTATCTATCTATCTATCTATCTATCTATCTATCTTTATCTATCCATCCATCTGTCTATGGAGAAAGGGTCTCACTGAGTAAGCCTAGTTGGCCTAGCCCTCCCTCTGTAAAGTAGGCTGGCCACACACTTGCAGGGATCCTCTTGCCTCCGCTTTTTGAATCTTGGGATTACTGGCATCTGCCATCATTCCTAGGCAATGTTTTTACCCCCAAGATTTGATTTTATTTGTTCCTCTTGAAGGCTGGTTTTCGCCTGGGCTCAGACTCGGAAGCAGATGCTCCCAGCGAGGACAGCCGACGGCTGGCCATCTCTTCCCTGAGCTTTCTTGGCCTTCCTTCATTCTCTTGACCAAGGTCTGTCCTGTCCGCAGCCTCCTCCTCGTCTCCGTGCACTGCGCCTTCGGAGCTTGCGTGTCAGGACTGTGGGGCGACAGTCTCGGAGCCCCGGGGGCTTTGCTCCTGGCGTCTCCTCTGTTTAAGGGCGGCCATGCTGATGGACAGCACCCTCTTCAGAGAGCCTGGACAGCTTTCAGGTTCTGTGAGCTCTCTGGGGCACTGTCTGTCAGGCCAGGAATCCCCATCGCTCCCCTCCTACAGTCACCGAGGTGAGAACACTCAGATTGGCAGCCAGTCTACTTGAGTCACCACTACCTTAATTACTTTACCTTAATCAGGTTTATTTATTTGTTTGTTTTGGGATTCTAGGTATTAAACTAAGGGTCTGGAGCTGGTTACGCATGTGCCCTGCCACTGGGCTGGTCCCCCACCCTAGAAAATTCTGATAATTTAAGATAAGCGAAACAGATAGGTAGATAGATGATAAACATGCTTACTAACTACAGCGCCCTCAGTGTCCACACCATCCTTGGTGACCACTTTTAGTCACACGTTTATGGGCAGAAAAGGACGTTATCTTTAAGATTTATTTATTTTATGTATAGTGCTTTGTTTTTGCGCATACCAGAAGAGGGGATCGGATTCCGCTCTGAGTGGATTATGAGCCACCATGTGCAGCTACTGGGAGTTGAACTCAGGTCCTCCTAACCGCTGAGCTATCTCTCCAGTGCGAAAATGAAGTATTTAGAAAGCAGCTTCCATCGGAAGACATTTCAGCGATCTGGAAACCCGAGTCTAAGCTAACGGTTTGGCCTTTGGAGATGAATCATTCGTTTTGTTTAGCTCACTAGTGTAGTATTTAGATTAACGTCTGAATTTGTATTGACCTGACAAAGAGCCAGGCCAACCATATGCATGCCATCTCCACGGAGCCTAAAAGGCAGCATGTGGCAATAGCACCCCAGCCATTAGGCTGTGACGAATGCTTGTGTGAAGCAATATTTTTACCATTTTATGGACGGAGCAACTGAGGCACCGAGAGGTTAAGTGTCTCGACCTTGATCCCATTGCTCTTCAGTAGATTTAGGATTCCGGGTCTCACCACAGCTGCCTAGGATTTTACGTCTCATCTTAACCAGTTCTGCAAGAGGCAAGCTCAGGTCTTTCACGTCTGTACCCAAAGGTCTTTGACAATCTGTCTCGGGAAAGAAGGGACGGGGTTTGCTGGGGTAGCAGAGGTGTCTGGGAAGGAGAGCAGTCCCTGGCCCTAGCTGCTTCTTCTGATCCCTGGAGGCTTCCATCCATGAGGATTCAATCAGCCTCAGCTGGCTGGCTGGGGTGGAGGCAGGAGGACTGTCAATCTCGGGAAGCTTCGAGCACTCAGGGTCTTGAACTTTATCAGGTTTGGATGTGTGATTGTGAAAGTAAAGAGCAGAAAAATGACAGCACTCAGTAAATCAAACAGAGAAAAGATCAGGACTGTCAAAGACCAGAGGAAAACAGTCTCTGGGCCCAAATGGGGCCAAAAGCCTGCAGAGAGGGAGAGAAAGACTCACACACACCCTGGACTCTGCCTTGTGGAAGACGCATCTCTTTCACTGTCTTTATCTAGAGAGCAGTATTCTTTGTTGAGGTTTGGATTTGTTTTAGAATACACAGTGGAAGGAGGAGGAAAAGAAGGAGCAGAAAGAACACAGGACTGAAGATATTTGGAGTGGCCCAGGACCCATAACGCGCTCCTGTGGCGTGTCAGAAAGCACTTGCCTAGCATGCATGAGGTGCCGGCTTCCAACTGCAGCACTAAATAAAGAAAACTAAAATGAGCTGGGGGAGGTGGAAGCGAAGGAACCCACAAAACAATAATAAAAATGAAAGTGGGATAAGTCTACAATGCTGAGTTGACAGGTAAAAAGCTTGAGGAGTGTTAAGGTTAGGTGCAGATCAGTTTAAAGTGGTTCTTCTAAAATCGAGCAAGCGCGCATCTCCCTGGTTGCTCTTCTCCGTGGCTGTGTGATAATTCCCTCCTCTATCTCCAGAGAGGAGCTGGCAGGGAGGGGCTGCAGTGGAGGACTGGGATTCTTTCTTGAGGAGCCTCAAGATTGCTATCTCGATCCTGCAAAAGATGGAGTCTGCTACTTGCATTTGCAAGGAGGGAAAAAACGAGGAATGTTTTCCTCTTCAAAGGCACCAAAAGCCAGCAAAGGACCAATGTTTGTCTCACCCCTTACCTCCTTCCCTACCATAATGCAATAAATAAAGTCCTGGTGCTGGTACACAGAGGGCTCAAAGCAGCCCCCAACTCAAATAGGAGTGCTTTCCTGGGAACTCATTTAGTGCTGGGCCGTTAGGTCCCATACAAAGTTGAGATCTGGTGCAGCATATGTGAGGTTGTCAGTAAGAATTCTTAGGGCTTGCTATGTGCCAGCATTCTACCAAAGGTTTTAGTCTTTGCAAAGATCCCATGAGGGAGTCCTTCCCACCCTCTCTACCTCCCTCTTCCCTCTCTCTTTCTTTTTCTTTTTTCTTCCTTCCTTCTAGTTCTTTCTTTCTTTAAATCTTTTATTATGCTTACGTGTGTATGTGCCCACACATGCACACTTGCCACAGTGTCTGAGTGGAGGTCAGGGAAAAGCTGTGGGAGTTGAGTGTCTCAGTGAAACTCAGGTCATTGGTTTGTCCTGTCAGGACATGCCTTTACCTTTTGAGCCATCTTCCCCGAAAGTTTGTTTTTGGAGACAAGGTCTCACTGTGACCTGAGAATCCGCATCCTGCCCCAGTCTGAGCACAGTGAGTCCAGGCACAATCAGCACACCCTGCTTTTTTTTTTTTTTGAGCTCTGTTTTACAAAAGAGGGAACTGGGATAAAGAAGAGATGCTGGGCTGGGCGGCTGGCCCTCCTCACGCAGAAAATAGATGTGGTGTTAGGAGGTGGCACAGCAGCCCCAAGCCCTGGGCTAGCCGAGGAGCTCTTACAAACCATCTCAGCCTCTAACCCACTTTGCAGCCCGGAGGATAACTGCAATCTTGAAGTGTCCTTTCAGAGAAAGACAAAGCTTCCCTCAGCCCCTTCAGGAAGCTGCCTGGCTCCCCAGGCTCAGCCTTCTAGACTGTCGCTGCCTCCCGTTTCTGTTGGCGAGTGGCGGGAAGCTGGAGGGCTGCGCAGTGGCAGGCAAACCCTTTGGTCCTAATTCTCTGCATATTTGCAACACAGCTGAATGGAGAGTCCTATTTCTGAGTAGTAACTTTTCTTGGTCACTCCCCTCTCGCGGACTCCATGATGGCACTTAGAGCTTAGCAAATCTCTCAGAAGCCCCACTTTCTCTTTTCTCTCCCCCACCCCCCGACTTTATCAATCCCTGCTCGGACGCAGACACAGGTCTGGCGCAGTTGGGTCCAGAGCCCAGAATTCACACCGCCGGCAGTCTCCGAAAGCTGCTACATCCAGGGAGACCTCAAGTCTAGCTCCCCCCACGGGGCTGGAAATTTGGGTCTCACTTTCTTGAGGGTAGAAGTTCTCTTTTTCTTTCCTTCTCCTTCCCTTTCTCCTTCAGAGGCTGGGTTAGAGGGCCAGGCTACATACAGAGGGTGTTTGGGAAGTATTTGGAAGGGATAGGAAAAGGGGGTGCCTGTAAGTTCACGCCTCAGCATCAGGGGTCAGAAGAAGCTGACCGCCTTTCGCCTTTCGGAAGTGAGCCCAGCATCTGCTGGAGAGTAGGCTGGGGAAGCAGAAAAGTCCTACCCATGGAGACCTCCTAGGCTGTGCCTGTCCCCAGCCTCTCAGCCCTTCCTGCTTCAAAGCAGCAGAAAACATCAAATCATTATCTGACCACCCCAAGCGCTCCCGGACCCCACACCAGGACTTTCAGAGTCTGGGAAGTGGGCGCGCCTGGCTTTACCTCTTGAGAGGGAAGTGATGGCTTTGGCTAGCCATCACAGCCCCGGGCTTCAAGTAGCCATGCCAGCCGTAATTAACGATTCTAAACACTGAATTTAACCAAACCAACCTCTGAGAGTCCACACCCTTCCTGGGTTCAATCCCAGGACACGGGTCTATTATCTGCCAGGAGTTCAGAAGTTGTGCTCATGACCCCCAGGAGATATGGGGTGCTTCCCTGCTCCTAAAATGAACCACGGGGAACGTAGATAGGCATGATTTGGTTTTGTCTTTATTAGTATTAGGGAGGAAAAAAAGAAAAGAAAACACCGGTAGGACAAGACTACAAACACTTGTAATTCCAATACTCCACAGGCCCGAGGCATCCTGAGTTCGAGGCCAGCCTGCCACCCATGATAGACAGCTTTGTTTTAAAGGGGGAAAAAGGGGCGAATTTAAATGGTACTTTGGACTTCGTTGACTTTGGTTCTGCAGGCTTGGCTGGAATGTTTTAGGTGCCACAGCTCCTGGGTTAGGGTTAGGCCCAGTGCTTGGCACCCCCAGGCCAGGGGGCCTAAGACAATGCCTCAATAGCAGCCCCAGGTCGAAATGGACCTTTTTGAGGTCGCGCTCTCAGGCAGGCTGCGGAGGGAGGCCGGCGCCGGCGTGGAATTTCTTTATCGGGATTCGGGAGCCGCCGGCCCCTCCGCTTCTTGAAGCGATCCCAGAGAGCCACCTTTCGATCCTCGGTCAGACGTGTTGGCCCTTAATAGCTAAATTTATTTGGTTTAAAGCGGCGATGGGAGACGCGGGGAGGGGAGATCTTTCGTCGGTCATTGGGTGGCCCAGATAACAAGCTTTAAGAGAGAGAGAGAGAGGAAAGAAGAAAGTAGAAAGGTTAATGGCCGAGAGTGGGCCGCCGCCGCCGGGCGTGGGGCTTTTACAGCCACCCTCCCCGGCCGCCCCCTTATCTCCGCCGCGTAAGGAGTACATTAAGTCCCGTAAACAGCGCGCCGAGAGGGATGCCACCTCGGTGACCCTGGGGGCGGCCGCGAGCCCACCTCTGCGCCGAGCCGCCGGCGAGGTCACCGGGGCTGCGCGCGCGCGGGGGCCGCGGGGCGAGGTCGGGGCCCCGCGTGTGACTCCCTCTCCCACCGCCCCGGCCCATCGGATCCAGGCTAAGCCCGGGCAGAGCCGACCCCGGCGACCGGAGCGACCTTTGCTCTTCCGCCGTCACGTGATCGGCGTCTGCCGCGGCTTTTGTTTGTTTGTTTGTTTATGGGAAAATAAAAATAAAACGGAGGAAGGGACAGGGAGGGGTGGGGCAAAAAGAAAGGGAAAGAAGAAGGAAGCGTCGGGAAGAGAGGAGGGCGGGGGACCGCGAGCGCAAGTCAAGAGCGCCCCGGTGGACGGCTGGCGTGGCGACAGGGGGACACCTGGCCCACACTAGAAGGGGGACTGGGGAGAACGAAAAGGGCCAAGGTGACCCGTGGGTGGACGAGTGAGAGAGTTCCTAAGACGGTGAGGAACGAGATACAATCTCATTATAAACGTGGAGTTCCCACTCGTTTTGGAGTGCGTGGGAATCGAACCCTCACCCTCGGGCACTCAGTAATTTACCGGCGAGCCACAGCCTGGGCCTTAGTATTTTAGAACTCAAAGTCCAAACCCCGTTTGAGACAGGAATTGCACGCGTGGGTCAGCCCTCCCCACCCCTCCCCGAATCGCGTGAAACGACAGGTTAGCGAGCTTGAGTTTGCAAGGCCGGAGGCGCGGAGGGACGGACAGGCCCAGGTCTGTCTGTGCCGACCCCGGAAGCCCGCGCCACCGGGGCCCCCAGCACCCCTTCCGTCCCAGCCGCGGAGCCCCCGCCCCCTGCCCAATTGGCTGCTGTGTTCCGGCTCGATTTGAGAGGCGGACGGCGGTGGGGCCCGGCCCAGAGCGGGGAGCCCGGGGGGCCAGGCCGCGCCCCGGAGCCGGCCCTCGCTCGGGCCTGCTCTCCCGTCTGAGCGGTCGAGATGGGGACGGTTGCGTTCAGGGTCGGCAGAGGGAAGGCGGGAGGCTGCGAGGCGGCGGCGAGAACTGGGGGGGAAAGAAGGAAAACGAAACAAAAGAAAACCACGGGGGGAAAGGCTCCCGGGCGCTGTCCAGGGCGCGGTGGGGGCGTCTCCAGCGCTCGGGGCTCCCC
>REGO01000220.1:2129303-2167932 GCA_010120015.1 Rhombomys opimus | reverse complement strand
TGGTAGCTTGGGACTGGAGGAGGAGGCTGTGACCCTTCTTGTCACTTAAAGACTGTGCTTAGCTCCCAAGGGTGGAGACTGAGAGAATACAAATCTTCAGAGGGTGAGGAGGGGTGGTGGCCGGGGGGTGCGGAGCTTTTACCCCAGAGCCTGCCCCATGGCTCTGCCTGTTTCTTGACACACCTTGGCATCCCGGTTAAGTTTCTTTTCTCTAGGCGTGGACCACTAGCCATCTGACTGGGAGACAGCTTGTGCAGGGGCAGAATTCCATCTTTAGGTGTTGACAGTAATGGGTTCCCGTGAGAAATGCAGTTACAGGCACCTAGAAGATTCCTTTGGTTTTGAACTTAGCCTATACTTTCCTTGATTCCCCCCACCCCCCTCTCATCCCTGGCACTGGCATTGCAAAGTTGGACAAATCTTCTGTAGATTCAAGCAGGTTTTTTGTTTGTTTGTTTTAAGGTTTCTAGAGAAGGGGTTTTGGAACACCCAGGTTTTGCAGTCTGTTAAGAAAAGGAGTGACTGAGGCAGTTTGGGTTAGGAGCATGGACCCAACTCCGTCACACAGGCATTCCCGCTTCTTCACCTTGATCTCCCCCTCCCTCACCTCTGCCAAGGTCTGGTCTTGGTCTCCCTGTGTAGCTCTTGCTGGCCTTGAGTTTGCAGCCATCTTCCTGCCCCTCAAGTTAATACTATGATTTAAAACCACATTTGGGGGTGGACTGTAAAGGCCAACACTGGAGTGCTGGACTTGGTCGCACTGCACAGCGAGAAGCCAGCTCCCTGCCTTGTCCCTGACTGCCGGAGAGATTTGAAGTTCACGCCAAGAGGAGCCTGAGTCTTCTTAGACCCCATCCCCGGCGTTTCTTTGCTTCCCCTGAGCCCTGTGCCTTGGTTGGGGGAGGGGTGTGGGGGACAGGACTCACACCTGACTGGGGTCTATCACTTCCCAGGAGCACCCCAAGGATCCACTTAGGACGGAGGTGCAAACCATCACCCCACATCCTTCACAACCAGAGTTTATAATTAACAGTCTGTGTCCTTTTGTCGTTTTAGAATTAGTACTGTCTGGCCCTTGCAGGGAGGCAGGAGAATTTCTATTTAGTTAAAAAAAAAAAAACAAAAAACAACAAAACAACAACAACAACAAAAAAACCCCACCAAAAACCAAAACCACTTTCTAGAACTTCTCATTTTGTCTCCCGTCTCTGGGGCTCGAAGGCTCTGTTCTCCCCGGGAGCATTCTCAGCCTTCTCCAGGGAGCCCTTTTATTGTTCTAGCTGAGTGAAGGAGGCCAGACCCAGGGCCAGGGTTTCCAGGGAATGCCCCACTCCGGTGGAGGGAGTCTCTGATAGGTAACATTTTAAAGTCAACAACAAAGGCAAAAGCCTTGTTTAACTTCAGTGTCCTTGAAGTCCTGAGCATTTCACTGATTACTGTGGTCAATAGTGGCTTTTAGGGCAGAGAAGAATAAATCTTTGTGATGGGTTGTGAGTTCCAGTGTCCCCAGGATAACTTTGAACTCGCTTGTGTGGGGTGTTAGTTTCCTTTAAATCTAAGACATAACTCTAGAAACGAAGGACACTTGTTTTTTTTGTTTTTGTTTTTTTTCTTTTAAACCAGTTTTAAAACATCTTTACCAGATTACTGACAGACGCAAACTGTGGACATTAGGGGCGAGGGGTGCAGAGGTCTGCAGGCAGGGCAGTCCTCAAATGAAATGCTAACGGGAGTGTTAGCTCAAATATTTCTTGAAGAATGTTCAGTTAGAAGATTCAGACTGTAACAGAAAGGCACCCTCTTTTTACCAAGTCTATGTGTGGTAGCATTTACTCTCATTTTAGAGAATCGATGTTCTTTTATATTTAACCTTCTTGCAGAAAAATAGCAAACGTTATCATTTTTGTTAATTACGATTATCTTAGATTTTTTTTTAAATTAGCTTTAGGTTAATGTCAAATTGCAAAAGCTAGCCACCTAAATCTGAAAGATGAGAACACATATTGAAGATATTTAAAATAGATTTTAGGTAGAAATCAGAATGTTTCAGTGTTAGATCCTCAGGGCACGAAAACAGAATGTCGTCTCCTTGCTTCATAATGTGCCTTTCCGCTCCCCCCCAAAAAGCCTTCATTTTCTTATTTATAGCTAACGGATAGTGTTAAGAGCAGTGTTTTTGGTATGGTTTGTCTTTTTTCAGTTGAAAAACCAGGCGGGCAAGAAGGAAATGTGACGAGGACAGAAAATACTTTCTCTTATTGCGATGACAGTGGCCGGGCGCTGGGTCCTGGGTGTCTGTGGGTCGCGGGGGAGGGCAGCAATCAGCGAATATTACGAATAGTACGCGGCTCCCTTTCGTTCGTAAAAGTTGCATTTTATGGTTAGGATGGAGCTCGGTCGTCAAAACCTGCAGCGGTGCGGGAGGAGCAGAGAGGGGACCGAGCTGCTCTCCCCCAGATCGCGTTCCCCGGGCGTCCGACGTCCCTGAGGTTTCCGGCAGGTCCCGGGAGACCCCGCCGTGGGGGACAGCGGGACCTGGGGCCCCGGAAGCCGGCGCCCCGGGGTGCGCGGGGCGGCGAGCTCACCGGCCCCGGCCTTGCTGTCCCCGCAGAGCTGCTGGAGGACCTCTCCGAGAGCCGCGAGTGCGTCAACTGCGGCTCCATCCAGACGCCGCTGTGGAGGCGGGACGGCACCGGCCATTACCTCTGCAACGCCTGCGGCCTCTACAGCAAGATGAACGGCCTCAGCAGGCCCCTCATCAAGCCGCAGAAGCGCGTGGTGAGTGCCCCGCCGGGTCCCGCAGACCCGGCCCCAGCCGGAGTCCCCGCGCCGCGCGCCCCGCTCGGCCCCTGACCGCGCCCTCGGCCCGCGCGCCGCCGCCGCGGCCTGTAAAGCACACGCGCGCATTTACTTTTTTTTTTTTCCCTTGGGATGTTCTTGGCCGGGGTACAGAATGGATGCCCGAGAAACGGGGGCTGCGGGTGACCTCCGCAGAGCAAAAAGAGACAGAAGGGAGCCGAGCTTGGCGTCCTCTTTTCCCGTTTAGAGAGAGCAGGTCCCGCCTCTCTACCTGCCCATCCAGAGGGGTGGACAGACTCCCCTGCCCGCCAGCACCTTTCAGGTCAGCGCGGCCTGCCCCGCGCGGCTCCTGTCCTCTACCCCACCCCGCTGGGACGTTTGCCCTTCCCTGGGGAGCCGGGGTTTGCTCCCGCATTATTTGGTGAAAATTTATTTGCAGAAACAGTAGTTATTTTGAAATCTGGCTGCGAAGTCCTCTCTAATTGTTACCCCTCTTCCCAAAGTCAGACACTTGCCATCTTTTCAATACTTATGGTAAATTCTTAATTTTTCCCGTGCTTGAGCTGATGTGGTAACTCAAAGCTGAAATTAGAAGAAAGAAAGCGGCCATGAACCGCACCTGAAGACTGACATTGGTCTAGCCCCAACCGAGAGTCTTTTAAATGTCATTTTAAGTGGATGCTTTGCAATTAGATGCCAGACATCTTCAGCACCCGGATAATTTATTTAATTGCTATGCTCTAATTAGCAGAACAAATGCTGTGCATGCTGTTTGTGTTAAATAGATTAGAGTGAAATTGCATCGCAGCCCAAGTCTGACACCTTAAGGAGAGGCAATTAGTTTTATGATTGTTTTGTTTTTAACGCATTTAAAATAAAGTAGCTGAGGTTAATTTGAGTGGAATGTGCTTTAAGCTTGTTACAACCTTCCCCAGTTTAGGGCTTTCTTTAAAGGTGATTCTTAAATTCAGGATGTGCCTGGCTGGCTTTCGCGGTCCTCAGGCACTTGATTAAAAAGAAAGTAGCCAGAAAATGTTCCAAGGAACCTCTTGCTTTCGTTTACCAGACAAAGCATAAACAAGGAAACCTTACTTTCTAGAGGGAAAGGTATGTTCATGCAGAGTCCTAGCTGAGCTCTGAAAGGTAACTTTTTTTTTTTCCAAAACCGAGCAAAAGCTTGATGTATATGTGATAGTTTTTAGATTCTTGTTGAATTACAAATTTGCTTGACTAACACGTATATAGAGAGCACCATTTATTTCCTGCACTTACCAGTAAAAAATAGCTGTTGCCCATAAGAAAACCAATTCAAACATTTGTAAATCAGTTAGCTTTCTTTCTGTGTGGCAGGTGTCCCGTCCGTACCAAGGTCAGCCAATATGCTTTGTGAAAGAGTTATAAATGAGAGCAATTGTGCGTCACTATCAATTGGTTCTCTTTGTGGGCTTATGGTTTTGGTGGATCTGGCTTAGTTCTCAGAAACCGAATATTGAACCCCAGTTTGTTTAGCTAGCAGAACAGAACCAATTACCGTGAATTTGAACTTGTAATACGTTGCAAAATAAGAGATTTATGGTGTAACTTGAATTCCTTGTCAGTGAGGAATAGAACTGAGGTGCCTGTTACGAGGAACTTTATAACCTGGCCACCTTTATTTCACATGTTTATGGAGACTGCCTTCACTTACAATCTGCACTTGACAGCCATAAAGCTCTTTGTTATAATGGCGAACTCTGATAACAATTTTGCCCCACATTGGCTCCAGATTCCACTTTAAACTGTCATAAATGGCTCATTTATAAAAACGGATTATTTTGTCCCTCCTTTACTAATTTCACATTTATGGAGAGAAAGGAGTGCTCACCTGGAAACTTATTTATTTTCTCTCAGCCCCAAAGAGGGGGAAGAGAGAAGCCGGTGGTGTGTAAGGTTTTGCTAATATTTTGTTGTTGTTTTAGCAAAGCAATTTCTCAAGTGGTTCTATCAGCCAAGTATGTGCATTTTCACCAAATTCTGAGAATTATTAGCCCGAGTTCTTAGAAATGTTGCAGGGTTAAAGGGCTCATGGAAGTGTCTCTGTTTTCACAACTTGATTGTAAAGAAGGATGCTAACTTAATAGAACAGGTGTGAACTGTAAATGCAAAATCCCTTTTAATCAATTTATATTTGTCTGCAAAGAACTTAGAAACCTTATTCTTTGAGCCTTGATTATCCAATATATACCCAACATATCTTCCTCCACCCTTTATAATTCTTTCTAAAATAGTTACCTTTCTAAAGTGAATTGAAACTGTTACCTTTTGCAATTTTGTTACTTAAATTTTGCTTTGATTCCTAAGTTTTTAGTACATCACACACACACACACACACACACGGTACACATGATCTGTTCATGGCGCAACTTGTTTTTGGTAATTTTAAACAATTTATATTTATTAATCTAAAAATAAATCATATTTTGTCTTCCTTGGAAAGGATTATATTGTCTTAAGTCCCCCCGCCCCACCTCTCCTGTAGGGGTTTGGAGGAAATATATTCCTTTAAGGATGTTAGGATTATAAAGGGCAGCATTCGACTTAGTGATACCAGTTAACCATGTGACGAAAAATTGGGACAAATAAAACTATGTGGACACCATCGTATATGCAAGGCAGTGCTAACATGAAAAGAATGTCGTCAGATCTTGAATCTTTTGTAAAACAGATAAAACAGAATTGAGGCACCAGGATGGCAATTATAGGCATATTTCTTTGCTCAGATCCCGACTTTCCTTTCTCATTCACCTCTCCTCCTCCTCCTCCCCTTCTCTCTCTCTCATTTTTTTCTAGACAGGGTTTCTCTGTGTAGCCTAGGCCAGCCTAGAACTGGGATCTGCTTTCCCAGTGCAGGGGTTAAAGGCGTGTGGCACCACTGGTCCCCCGCTCATTCATTTTTCTGTGGTTTCTGGTTGCCTTTTCTCTACATGTGCTTAGAAAATAGACTGCCTCGATGTGGCTCTCTCTCACTCTCAGATGACCCAGAGCCATTTAGCACATTGGTAGCTCTGATTGTGACAACTGAGCAGGCTGCCTGGTGGGGTACGTGGCTGTATTTTCGTGATGTTGTAGACTTTAACTGTGTTTGGGGAAACTTTGAGAAAATCTAATTCCCCAACAGCGATATGTGGGACCCTGACTTCCTGGAGGCGCAGCCAGTGGACGCAGGCGTGGTGCTGGGCGAGCTCTGCTTGGCCAGTGTAGGGTGGCTTCCGGTTACCATAGAGCACACTCTGACAGGCTGCGGGAGAGAGCCTTACTTAGGGATTAAACACCCTGCAGACCTCAAGGTCTCTGCTCTACGAAGCTCTGCCGGATTACACTCGGCAGATTTTTTTTCCTGGTAGAACATTTCATATAAAATTAACCGGAAACATTTTTTTTTTTTTGAGACAAGAACTTGATGTACATCTAGGCATCATAAAAACATATAAGGTCACGTTTCTCTCCTTACTGTCTTATGTGCTGTTTTCTAGCCATCCTCACGGCGGCTTGGATTGTCCTGTGCCAACTGCCACACCACAACCACTACCTTATGGCGTAGGAACGCTGAGGGTGAACCCGTGTGCAATGCTTGCGGACTCTACATGAAGCTCCATGGGGTATGCCGTTTCCTCTGCTTATGAGTACGACATCTGGTATCCGAAGTGTAGAATTCTAGCTGTGAGACAGTCAGCAAACAAAAGGTATACAAGTGAAAAACTGAGTGTATATTGTGCATCCAGCGTATAGAATCCATGCTGCTTTTCACTGTAGTGTGAACTCGTCATTTCAGCCATGAAGGAGGAGACAAGTAAAACCTGCTACCAACCAATCTGACGCTGACATTTGTAAAACATCTCAGTTTTAGAAATGTGAAAATGAGCCAAGTCTTGGCAGTTCAAGACAGCCAGGGCTACACAGAGAAACCCTGTATATATAGTTTAAAAAAAGAAAGAAAGAAAGAAAAGAGAAAAATATAAAAATGTAAAAATGTACACTTCAGAATTGATGACAAAATGATTACTGTAAATCTTAGGTTTTAAAAAAATTGGCATTTGGTAGCTTCTGTTAAAGTTTATGCTTCATTAAAGGATTGTCTAAGTTATTATAAATCTCAGTCTTTGTCTGGTCTTGGAGACAAGGTCTTATTCTATAGCCTAGGCTGACCTCACTAGCCCAGGGTGCTGCCTTAGTCTTCTGAGTGCTGGGATTTGGGGCATGAGCCACCAGCATGGCTGATAATGCCTCGGTCTCTCAAAGTAAATAACCTGTGTGTTAGGGAGAAGGTGCCTGATCTCTTTTAAATAAGGATATTAAAAGTAAAGCTTCATGCAAGAAGTATTTATTATAATTAATATTATCTATAATTATTATTTCATATTATAAACATTAAGTTGAAAATGTTAACGTGTACATGATAAACGACATTTTGTTCCTGAAAGAATACTTGTTGGAAAAAGGGGAAACCTATGCATTTGGAATCCCTTCATGACATATATACTATTTACGTGTTTTAATAAATATCAACATACATATGGATGGAAAATTTGCCAAAGTCTTTAATTAATTTGTTTAAAGTTGGAGATGTGGCTCGGTAGTGCTTCCTTAGCACACCTGAGTCCTTAGTGCTGAGAAAAATGAGTACCTATTTCTTGTGGTACCGGAGGTTGACCCCGCGGTCCTGTAATCCAAGCACACATTCTGGGTAGTTTCAAATGAGGGCTTTCAGTAATCAGAACCTCTCTTTCCTATGAGTTCAATTTAATACACCTAAGACCAATGTGGACACTCTTTTAGGTGCCTCGACCACTTGCTATGAAAAAAGAAGGAATTCAAACCAGGAAACGAAAACCTAAAAACATAAATAAGTCAAAGTCTTGCTCCGGTAAGTATGACGAAATGCCATTTTATCTGTAAAGTGCCAGCTTTGACAGTAGAGGTAGGCAGACTCACTCGCAGCTCATCTCTTGCAGGCAACAGCAGTAGCTCTGTATCTATGACTCCAACTTCCTCTTCTTCTAATTCAGATGACTGCGCCAAAAATGCGTCTCCTTCCACACAGCCGACTGCCGCAGGGGTGAGTGTGAAAACAACCCGGGACTCCTGAGTGGGTTGTTCTGCATTAAATTATCTTAAATTTTTATCTTATCAGCGGTATAATAATCTGAACCAACAGCTTAGTGAATTGGTACCTAAGAATAGTTTTTAGAGGAAATTATATTTGGATGTCAGCAAAATGACAAAACCTAAGTACTTTACAAACCTCTTAATTAAGATCCAGCTTTTTTAGTGGTTTCGATTAGCCCAAAGAAAAGAAAGAAGTGTTGAAAAGCTTCAGACTGATCGGATTTACTTTTCTTTCATTCTTTTTTTTTTTTTCATTTTGATTTTCAAGACAGGGTTTTTCCAGTTCTCTGTCCTGAGCCCTATAGACTAGGCTGGCCTTGAACTCAGAGACATGCTTTCCTCTGCCTCCAGAGTGCGGGATTAAAGAGGCCTGCACCATCACCTCCTCCTGGCTGCATTCTCTCTTTAAAAGCCAGGCTCACTGTGCATTTCTAATGTAGATTAGAAAATTTACTAGGTACCTGAAGGTGTCTATCAACTCCAGTTTTATTTTCTCAGATCTGATCATGGCAAAGGTCTTGGGCTGTTTTTCCCACTGCTCTTCCTGGAACCTGTGCCCTCTTGTTGGGAGACCTTGCTGCCTTCCCGCGGTCATTCACTCCATAGGGTCATTTCAGCAACTTGAAAAGTGTCACCTGCCGGTTTCCCTCACGCTGTGATGGGAACTCTGTTTTACCCAGAGTATTTTCTCACTTTAATGCCTCTGCAGTTCACCTGGCCGCCTTCAGCCTTCAGCCTTCTCCACAGAAATTCTTTCAGGCAGGACACTAGGCCATTGGGATTGAATTTACCTGAGATACGTCCAGCCCTCAAGCAGGACTCTACTAGTGTGGACAGCCAAATTCTTCCCTTTCAGCTACGACTAGCCTAGGAATAAAACCTTTCTGTAGTGAGAAGCCGTCATATTCAGTTTGGCCCTGGATGATTGTTTAGGAAACTTCAAAATACTGTACGTTTCTAAGCTCCACCCCTCATTTTTTGAGTCAACATTTCTGGGTGTGGGAATTTGTGTTTCCATCCAGTAGCCACCTGTGAAGCTGGAGCTATTTGGGAACTGCAGATGGGCTTTCTGTCTTGGTCTTACCACAGTCACATACCCAAATGAGCATACTGAAGGCAGTACTCTGTATTTGAAAGGATTTGATGTTTCTTGGTGAACCAAATTGCTTAGATGGAAACGGGTTGAAACAGTTAAGCATTATTCTATACATGTATTAAATTGTCAAAGAATTAAAAACATTGTAGCTGGTATATAATACATTTCTGTAAATACTTGTTGAATGGACATAGTGAAAGAACAATGCTAAGATGCAAAAGGCTTTTTCATTATTTTTTTTTTTTTTTTTTGAGACAGGGTCTTTTTGGCCCAACTGGCATAGAGCTCTAGACCAGGCTTCCTCAAAGACATTCACCTGCCTCTGCCAATGTTGGATTAAAGGCGTGTACCACGGTGCTCTAGCCTTCCTGGTTCTGGTTGTTGCAGATGTTAGGTTAAAGAGCGTTTAAGAAACGTGACTGGTAGTCTGTTGGTGTGCATGTGTGAAATGTGTGCACGTGTGTGATATATATGTGGGATGATTGTATGGCACACACACGTGGTGTATGTGTGCCATTGTGTGCACGTGGAGATCAGAAGACAGCTTTGTGGAGCCTATTTGTTTCTACCTTCAGGTGGATTTTGGTAGAACTCAGACAGCCATGTTCTGAGCAGGCCCCTTTCCCTGCTGGTCCTCCTGCCGACTGCACTAGTTAAATTAGAGCATTGTGAGCAACTCCAGCCGCCTGAAGGGACAGAAAGATTTCGTTACTTGTTGGGAAATGAAAGATTAAGAATTATTTAATTTCTCCTCCTCCCAGTCCTCAGGTTATGTAGGTAAATGACGCAATGGTTCGTTTTTTTTTGTTTATTTGTTTGTTTTGTTTTTTATTTTGGTGTGTAGAGGAGCGGCCAGGCATGGGACCACTGTGTCTCCGTGTCCCTGGTCAGTCCCAAGATACTGTGGTTCAGGCAGTGTCCGGTGTGTGTGGCCAACGCTTAGCTGGAACGTTAGTGCCAGAGACTTCACGTGTTTGCTGGGCAGTGGTGGCACTGTGACTGTGGTTGGGTTTGCTCTTGTGGTTTTGTGATGTAAAACTTCAGAACTGCTCTCAATAAACCCAGTGTGTTGGAAAGAGAATGAGAAAACTGGAAAAGGACCCTAATCTGACTGGATGAGGGTCCCAGGAACTGCATGCTGGTTCCAGGCCCTTCAGAGAGAGACCAGCAAACTGCAAAAGAGCAGGAGGCAGAATGATAAGGGCTTGAAGTGGGGGCTCCGGAGAAGCCCTTCTCAAGGCTGCAGACCTGCAAGCTCCTGCTCTGAAACCCCACGGCACCTGGAGAGCCTCTGGCGGCAGCTGGTGTGGCCTGGGTGGCAGCATCTCCCATCTGCCCTGGGTGGGGTCGGTCCTTCACTTTACTCCTGGCCACGCCCCTACAGACATTACCAGTCTGCCACTGAGGCGAGCCTGGGAAGACCATAGATATCCCCACTAGCTGTGACGAGGCTGTGAGGAACCAGTTGGAGGGTCATTGTAGGAGGCTGGGGTGCCAAGGAGAGCCCCTGAGTGCCTCTTGCTCCCTTATCACTTAACACCAGTGCCTTCTCCGGCTGCTCTGCATGTCTGTGGTTCTGTACTGCAGTCAGGGTGGCTGTGGAGAGCATTCCGGAGGGGTCACCCGGGAGCAGCTGCTTATTTTTTGTTTTTGTGTTTGAGACAAGTGTTTCTTTTCGTAGCCTTGGCTGTCCTGGACTCCCTTTGTAGACCAGGCTGGCCTCGAACTCACAGAGATCTACCTGCCCCTGCCTCCGAGTGCTGGGATCACAGGTGTGCACCACCACGCCTGGCAGAAGCACTTTTGAAAGGTGACCATGTGCCAGAAGTGTGTGTCCCCCCAGCTCATGAAGAAAAAGAGTGTGTGATACGCCGCCGGCTCACAATAGATTTCATGAACTACTGTAGTGGAAGAAAGCATGAGATTCCCATGTGAGGTTGGATCTGTTCCATACAGCGTCTTCTCTGGCTCAGGACACAAATCTCGAAAGAACGGACCATCCCCACTGTTTGCCATCGTTACCTGTGACGAGTGGTGTATAAGAAATTCACAGTGTGGGGGGCAGGGGTGCGTAATGAGACCACTGGACCACAAAATGAAAGGCCATGTCAGGCAAGAAGCTGGAGCAGTCTCCTCTACTGAGAGGTGGGCGGGGCAACGGGGCTGGCCTTCCTCAGTGGTTCTGCATTACAGGGCAATCAAAAACGCCGTCCCCCGGGGCTACGATGGCCCCCGAGTTCTCTCAGACCGCCTGGTGGCATCGCTAGCTGGCTTCTTGCCTGTGCGTGGCACTGGGTTGTTGGGTTCTCTTGGCCAAAAGGACCCTGGGAGCTGAGATCCTTCAGTCAGAACGTCTTGTCTACCGCCGTAAGCCTGAGCCGGGCTCCGGGGCCCTTCCCAGCAGCAATGGAGTGTGGGAAGGAGTCCTCTGTCTCACTCTTCTCTGGGATTAATTTATTGTTATTGTGCATTTTACATTGTATATGTGTGTATGTGAGCGTGTGCTGGTTAGAGTGGGTTCCAGGGATTACGTCAGGTAGCCAGAGGCCTGTGTAACAGTTTTCCAGCTGGGGAGCGTACTGCCCAACCTTTAAGTTTTCCTTTTATTTTGCAGTACTAGAGAGAGAGTCTAGGTCCTCGTGGGTGCTAGGCAAGTGTTATACACTGAGTATTCCCAACCCTTTAAGAATGTGCCTAGCAATGCAGCTTCATTGTTTATTTATTTATAAATTGAGGCAGGACCTTATTATGTAGCACTGGCTGTTCTGGAACTTCCTGGGTAGACCAGGCTGGCTTTGAACTTACAAAGATCCACCTGCTTCTGCCTCCCAAGTGCTGGGATTAAGGGTGAGGGCCACCATGACTGGTCTTTAAAATGTAGTTCAGTTTTGACATCTTACTAAGTTTCGAGGCGGGCCTTGAATTCTCTGTGTATCCCTGGTGATCCTCCTGAAAGCCGCCATTCCTGGCTAGATCAAATTGTTCTTCCATCTAAGCATAGTGCCTGGAAATCCATTCCTGCCCTTCTCCAAAGCTTTATTTTATTGATTTTTTTTTTTAAGTCTTATGTACCCGCTCTGATTTGAGGTTTAATGAGCCCTTTGTCTTAGAGAATAAGAAAGCCTCTGGTAGTTATCCAGTAATAAGTCGGTCACTATGACTCAGTTTCTCCTTGTGGGAATCTGTGCTGGTGTTGATGCTCATGGACTGAAGGGGGAAGGAAGGCAGTATTTTCCACTTCCTGCCATGCAGCCTGGTATTAATTTTAAAAATGCATTTTGTTACTTTGGTACATATAGTACCAAATATGCTAGATTTAACTTTTGAAAGATGATTAATTTTCATGACAATAGTGTCTTGATATGGCTAATTTTTTTTCTTATTTGTAATATTATTGAAAAAAAACATTTAATTGACTTAAATTGACACCAGAAATTTGCATTTATTCTGCATGGAATATAAAAAACTAAGATCTGCTGGACATGGTGGTACTGGACTTTAACCTCAGCGTTCAGGCTGATCTCACCCAACATAGAGAGTTCCGGGTCTGCTGGGGCTGCACGGGGGAGAGGGGGCAGGGAATAGTGGTGCACGCCTTTAATCTCAACACTTGGGAGACAGAGGCAGGTGGAGCTCTGTGAGGTGGAGGCCAGCCTGATCTAGAATGAGTTTCAGGATAGCCAGGGCCACACAAAGAAACCCTGTCTCAAAAAAAAAAAAAAAAAAAAAAAAAAAAAAAAAAAATCAACTAACCGAACAAACAAGCAAGCAAAACAAAACAACAGAAGATCCACAGTTTTTTATCTTTATTTTTTTTAGTTCCAGTGTTGACCAAATTGTGGACTTTTTGTTGTTCATTGTTATTTGGGGGTAAAATGTTAACATGTTCACGTTCAGAGATTGTTAGAGACGTAATATACATCCCATAGTCTCCCCTGTGGCTTGAAATGCTAACGCTAGAAGATACTGTGTGTGTGTGTGTGTGTGTGTGTGTGTGTGTGTGTGTGTACACTTGTGACACTCATCTGTCTGGAGTGGCAGGCCATACCTGTAATCTTCACTCTTCAGGACGAGGCCAACTTGGGCTATGTAGAGAGAATTAATGTGTAAACAGAAAGAATCAATGAACATATTTCGCCTGCCTGAAAATAATGGCAGCGAATTCCTTAGAAACTTGAGATCATAGTGGAACGATACCAGCCGTCATTAAACTTGCACCAGGGCACTGTGTCGCTGACAAAGACCTATCTAGTCCGATTCTGCTTGGCTGCGTGTTGTTGAGAAGCACTGCTGAATCGAAGGTGCCTGTTGCGGAGGAGGACAGCAGGGTTTCACCCCTGGAGTTCACGATGAGGCTTCTCTCTGCAGTCGGATTTGAGGGTGGCATGCCTAGCAAGGCAGTAGAGGGGGCCAAGGGGGGAGCATTCTGCTCTGGTTAGAGTTGGGAAATTCCTTATAGTGACCCTGAAATCACTGATGGTTTTTAGTTAGTTTTAAAATGATTTTATTTCATGCGTATGGGTAGGTGTTTTGCCTGTATGTGTGCCTGGTGCCCAAGAAGGCCTGGTGGGAGGGGGCCCAGAAGAGGGTGGGGTCCCTTGGAAGTGGGGTGTATTGTGATTGACCATGAGAGTCCTCTGGACCCGAAGACAGTACCAGTAAGTGCTCAGCCATCTCTTTAGTCCCTAGGTTGTTTTTCTTTCTTTCTTTCCTGGCACACATATGTATGTGCAAGGGAGTGGGACCCACTGGAGCCTGAGTTACAGACCAGACAGTTAGGAGCTTCCATGTGGGTGCTGGGAATTGAACCAGGATCCTCTGGAAGAGCAGCCAATGCTCTTAACCACTGAGCATCTCTCCAGCCCCTCAACCGCTAGTTTTTTTTTAAAAAAAGACAGGGTCTCATGTCTTAAATGTGTGTAGCCAAGGAGGACCTTGAACTCCTGATCGCCTGCCTCTATCCCCAAATGCTGGGGTTACAGGCATGTGCCACCATGCCTCACTAGTTGGGCAGGATTCTTTTTCTCATTAAAAAAAGAAAATTTAGACATTGGAGAGCTTTGCATAATGTGTTTTGTTCATATATCCCCTACCTCAATTGGGATTTTTAAAAGGGAAAAATAGCGATAGGGAGCCAGTGAGATGGGTTATTTGGTAAAGGTGCTCATAGCCTACCCTGATGGATTTGAACTGAGTCCCAGGGCTCAGGTGGTGCAAGTAAGAGAAAAACTCCCCGAAGTTGTCTCCGACTTCCACGTTCACATGCAAGCACCCCTCCCCCATTAATAAAGTAACAAAGAAATGTCGATAGAAGCCTCCGGGAAGGAGGAGTAGCAATCCATGGTACCAAAGGGTAATTGTTTGCCTCTGATGTGGCTAGAATGCAGGGTCGGTTGTTTAGGAACCAGAGGCAGCAATGAGGCTTAAGAAACAAAGGGAGGCTAAAAGGAGATTAAAAAAATATTCTAAATCCCTGTCAAGTCAGCAGTAAGGAGAGCCCAAACTGTGTTCATTTGTAAATAATGAACTTTAGCTAACCCTGGCTTCCATGACAGGTGTGTTTTCTGTCTGCCTGTCAGAATCCAACAACGATCATATTTTTGATTGGGAGTATTTTGATAATTGAAATAAACAATGCCGGCATGCTCCTGCTTGCCTGCTTCACAGGCATGTTTTCCCTCTCTCCTGGGATCACATCGTGGGCCCTGAACTCACACCCTTACATTGCAGTTTGTCAACCTCAGGCTTGGAGGGTGGGAAGGGCTTGGGGCCTGCTCTGCTGTTCTCCTAACAGGAACAGGAGTTGCGGCGTGGGGGGGGGGGAGCAGGTTTCCTCACCGTGCTTCTTGTGGATGACAGGAGGAGAGGGAGAAGAGCCTGAATCCCGTGCCCAATGCTGTCTGGGTCTTGATGGCCTCAACCCTGCTTGGATCGGTTTCAGGATATTAATAGGTGCCGTCCCTGTCTCTCTGGTAGTTCTAGGGTGCTCTGTTTGTCATGGCCTGCCTTTCCTGCTCCAGGCACCCCTGTGCCGTGTGGCGATTTGAAAGAGTTTATGAATATTTTTAGAAGTTTGTCATCACCATCAGCAGCAGTGACAGGACCCTTTGTGGGACAGACTAAAATAAGCTTTGTGAAGCCTTCAGAAGAGAGTGTAAATGCTTGGGCAGGTTAATAGTTGAGGCTCTTCTCATAGACATTTTTTAAAAGGTTATTTTATTTTTGTGTGTGAGTATTTTGCCCGTATGCATGTGTGTGCATGTACCTGGTTCCTGCAGATGTCAGGAGGACATTGGATCGCCATGAACTACAGTCACGGATGGTTGTGAACTATTATGTGGCTACTGGGAGTTGAATCCCAGGTCCTTTGCAAGGTGCTCCTAACCACTGAACCATCTCTAGTCCCTGGCATTTTCTTGCATTTTTGTGACATGGTCTCATGTAGTACAGGCTGGCCTCAAAGTCGTCTACATATCTGACACTGGCCTTGAACTTCTGATCCTCCTGTCTGATTTTTACCTCCCAGGCGCTAGGATTCTGTAGGACATTTGCAACCTGAAATGAGAAAGCATCCCTTCCACCCATCCTTAGCTCACCCAAGTTTGTTAGTTTCTGTCTTTTGAGACAGGGTTTCTCTGGATAGCCCTGGCTGTCCTGGAACTCACTCTGTAGACCAGGCTGGACTTGAACTCACAGGGATTCATCTGCCTCTGTTTCCTGAGTGCTGGGCTTAGCGACGTGAAGTTTTCTGTTGGAAGATTTTCCTCTGCTGGGTTAGAACCAGTTTGGGGTTACTGGGGTGTCTTGCAGGACACAGACTACTGTCCTTCCTTGCCCAGGAACCCGAAGACATGTCTGTCAAGTGCTCAGCCTGTGCAGACTGACCTGCTTCTGCTGACCCTGGGGCAGAAAGTTACCCCTCTACCCGCCTCTCTCGCCTCTCCCCTGCCGTCAGGGACGCAGTCAGAGCATGGAGTGTGGTAGGCAAGCACTTACAGCTAGAGCTCCAACCCGGGCCTGCTAGACTCTTTGTTTTGGGGTTTTGGGTTTTGGTTTTTTGAGACTCGGCTTCTCTGTGTAACCCTGACTGTCCTGAACTTGCTTTGCAGCCTCCCCAGTGCTGGGATTACAGGCGTGCACCACTGCGCCTGGCACTATACTTATTTCTAAATTATTTTATTTATGTGTATGTATGGTTGTAAGTTTATTATACACATATACATGTGTGTGTGTGTGTGTGTGTGTGTGTGTGTGTGTGTGCAATGAAGGCCAGGAGAGGGTATCAGATCCTCCAGAGTTACAGGTGGTTCTGAGCCAACTGTGGGTGGGAACCGTATTAGAGGGTGGAAAAGTAGTAAGTATTGATAACCACTGAGCCATTTCTCCAACACACCTCCTGCCTGTCTGTCTGTCTCTCTGTGTATCCATCCATCCAGGTAGAGCGGGCTTTCCCTGTGTTGGTCAAGCTGGCCTTGAACTCCTGGGTACCTCAGCTCGCCGACCACACCATTGGATGGAGAACAGCGCAATCATCACTACCTCTTCCTTGTCTCTCTCTCCACAAGAGCCTCGGAGCGCACTTGAAAACTAAACCCTTGCATTAGTCTTGAACTTAATTTTTTTTAAAAATTGTTTTATGTGTATGAGAGCTTTGCTTGTATGTATGTATGTATGTATGCATACGTGTGTGTGTGTGTGTGTATGTGTGTGTGACAGTCTGAAAGCCACAGAAATTCTACTTTAGCCTTCCTACTGTTAGGATTACAGGCTTGAACCACCTTCCTCAGCTTGGGCTCCTGAAGTCTCTATTGGGAAGTAATCTGCTGTTTTTTTTCCTTTTTATGTACATGACTGTTTTACCTACATGCGTGTCTGCTTACCACCATGTCTGCCTGGTACCCACAGAGCTCAGAAGGCATGTGACCCCCAGAACTGCTTGTGAACCACCATATGTGTGGGAATAAAACCAGGAAAAAGCACCAGGAGCTCTTAATTGATCTCCATCTCTCCAGCCCCTGCCTTGTATTTTATCATTGACTTTCTCACTTCTAAGTTAGTGGGTACAGGGGCAGGAGTGTAGTTTCCATCAAGCATCTTTGCCTCAAATATCTTTAATGTATCGAAGAGGTCCAAGATCATGTTTAACGGTCGTGGCCTTGATCTGAGACCAGGTCTGGTTTGGGCAATTTGGTGTAATTACTACAGGATAACAATGCTGATTTCTTTAAAATCTTTAGACAAAAAACAGCAATGTTTTCTTGTGTGATTAGTCTTAATGAGTAATTTAAGAATCAAATGCCTTCCCACTGAAACAGGTGGGAAAATAGTGTATCCCTGCATACAGTTATAGACAGCTGTCTGCCTCTCCCTCCCCTGGGGTATGCCGTTGGCCTTAGGCGTACGTGCGTGTTTGTGCTGGGTGCGTGTGTGGGGATGTCTGCACTTGAGTTCAGGAGTCCCTGGAAGTCAGGAGAAAGCACCATCTCCCCTGCAGCAGGGTCAAACATTGGTGAGCAGCCCCCTCGAGGTGCTGGGACCCAAACTTGGTTTCTTCTTTCTGAGCAGTCAGTATGTGCTTTTGCCCGCTGAGCCATCTCTCTGGTCCTAGTTGAAAGTTTTATCACATGTACAGGTGTGACGGCTTGTATGTATGTACCGGTACGTATGTGCTAACACAGGCGTCCGTGGATGTCCTGGGCGTGGAGTTACAGGTGTTAGGAAGCTATCTAATGTGTTTTCTGGGATAGTAACCCTGATTGCAACAGCACAGCCAGCAAGACTCTCTTTTCTTTCTTTCTTTTTTTTTATTAGTTTGTTCACCTTGTACCCCAGCTGTAGCATCTCCCCCATCCCCTCCCAATCCCACCCTTCCTTCCTCATCTCCTCCTTATGTCCCTCCTTCAGTTCAATGATAGGGGTGATCCTCCTCCCCTTCCATCTGACCATAGTCTATCAGGTCTCATCAGGACTGCCTTCTTTGTCTTCCTCTGTGGCCTGGTAAGGGGGAGGTGATCAAAGAACCACCCATGAGTTCATGTCAGAGCAGCCCCTGCCAGCAAGACTCTTAATGAGCCATCTCTCCAGCCCAGGGCCTTGTGCTCTTAATCTTCCTGTCCCTACCTCTCAAATGCTAGAGTTGCAGACATGCATTCATAGCATTTATTATTATTATTATTATTAGTTTTGTACTAGGGGTTGATCCCAAGGCTGTGTGTACCCTAAGCAAGGGCTTTACCAATGAACAAATCCTCTTAATCTAAATTTAAATCAACATAGAAAATACAATGCATTATAGTACTAAGAGTATAGTATGGCAGGGAGACCTCAGGTAGAAATTATTATTTTGTAATTTGTAAAAGTAAAATGAATAGTGTTACTCAAACAGTGAATTGCTCTTTATAATAGTTACTGTTTCATATTTTTGTGACAAAGCTTGCATGAGCCTGTGCATCCGACCATGGCTTATATAGAGAGGTCAGAGGACAACTTGTGGGAGTCCATTTTGGCCTTCCAACCACTGTGCCGATTCCATGGGTTAAACTCAGGTCACCAGGCTTGGTAGCAAGTGCCTTTCCCCACTGAGCAGCTCTCCATCCCTCAGTCTTATGAAATCGTTAAGCAGACACTTCAGTGGGCTAGTGCCCATTTTTAGTTTCAGCAGTTCTGCTCCCAAACACTCTTGTCTAAAGAATAAAAAAAGAAATAAGGAAAGAAAGAAAGAAAGAAAAGAATAAAAGAGTTAAGAAGCAGTTAATCTCTTAGAGTTGTAGCGAGCTTTGGGGTTGGGCATTATTATTACTCCATTTATAAACCAGGACACTGAATGACTCCCTAAGGCCACAGAAGAAGCCGGGGACTGGAACCAACGTCTCCTAGCTGTTAAGTCTGGGCTGTTCCCCCTCCCAGGGAGCTGGCCAATCAACTTAGTTATTAATGTCCCGCTTGCCACACACCGCAAACTGTGAACATAAATATTTTGTTGGCATTTTATCTTCACATTCCCTGTGTACCAGGCACCTCTCTCTCTTTGTTCACAGTCTTTCTAGTAACATATAATCCTATCTGAACACATTGGCCTTCACAGAGAATGTTTCAGTAAGGAATTCAAATACTTTCATTTTCTAAACCTCTCTTTCTCTCTCTCCCTCTCCCTCCCCCCCCCGTGTGTGTGTGTGTGTGTGTGTGTGTGTGTAATGGCAGGCAGTAGTAAGGAAACCACTATCTCCTTAGTATCCCATGGCTTTGAAATATATATTAGAAAACAGTACAATGTCTGTGCCCACCTTCGTTATCACAGGCCCGAGGCTAAATTAATAAGTGACTCATTGCTACTCACAGCTCTGAGAGTTAGAGTCAGGGCAGAGAGCAAGTGCAGACAGAGGTTACTTGCTTTTCACGTGGCCCAAATGAAAGATTCTTTACCTGTCTTTTTGTTGTTTTTTTGTTTTTTGTTTTGTTTTGTTTTGTTTTTTTTTTTAAATCCTGCCTCTATAAAAATACACAAAATTGTCACAAAACATGAAATAATGTTATGGGAAAACAAGGCTGAATACAAGAAATCTGGCTTAGGATGATCTGAAATGTTATTGCTAAATGAATCTTTGAAGAAAATTAATTCCCTTACTGGAATTGAAGTAATTTGTTATGTATTTCATGGGTGTCTGCCAAAAGGGTTCCTAGCAAACTGAAGACTTACTGGGTCCAAATTAAATACAGTCCGATAGGCCTGCTCTTGTTTAGAGTCACCTGTGGGTTTTCTCTGAAATGCCAATACTTTTCAAAGACAGGTGTTGTCAGGTTTAACAGCTTATAATTCGGCTGCAGTCATACCCAGCTTTAGGATGGCCCGGCACTCAGTTTCTGAGTCTGTTTGGTACAGAATCTTATATAGCTCAGGCTGGCCTCAGACTTGCTACGTAGCTGAGGCTGGCCAGCAACTCTTGTTTTTTTCCTGTTTCCACCTCCTAAGAGTGGTGACAGGAATCTGCCACTCTGCCCACGTCACTACCCAAGACGCTATCTACTGTTTCAAGGCAGGTCAACTCCACGGCCTGCTGCCTGTCTGGTTTGTTGGCCTGGCCAGCTTGCACCAGAGCCACGAGAGTTTTGCCAAAGTTACAAGCTGCATTTTACTGTATCAAGCACCAAGACCTTATGTTTAATGTTGTCATTAAATTTAGTGCTTGCTTCGTAGGGAAGCCTGAATATAATCTGCAGTTTCTTCGGGGGTTCATGGATTAGCAACTGGGAGGGAAGGGATAGATTCAGGCAGCCAAGAGCTGGCTGCAGCTTCCTGTGACTCTAGAGAGCTGGCAAGACTTGTCCTCCCACGAGGCAAGAATGATTCCCCCCATCTGGTCCTCAGGAATAATGTGTAGCGTAAATGGGAGATGCCCACAGACTGCTTTGAAACCCAAGGAGAAAAGCACCACTTAAATAGAACACACTCGCGTGTTGATAGCAGAATGTTTTATTTTCATGGCAGGCCGACCCACCCACCTCCAAAAGGAAAAACGACCCGAAGTAAATCTTTATCTTCTAAAAGAGAATGTAAAGATGTGGGGCTAAAAGAGAAATGTATGAGGTGGCCGTGTTTTCCAGGCTTTTATTTCTCCGAAGGCGCTTTTGCAGTCTGCCTTTTCCTCGTTCCCGCTGCGGTGGCTGATAGCTGCTCTTCTGACCTCAGCTGTGTTTTCACACTGCAGCCCAAGCGTTTACGATCCTCACCCCGTGTCTCGAGAAGCCCGTGAAAACGGTGACTCACAGGGTTTAAAAAATTTGCCTCAGGGTCCCGTACGGCTTCGTTTGACTACTAAAATAGAACAATCCATCCTGATTTCACAAGCGTTCTTTTAGGCTGTTTCCGGATTGACTTCCAGACAGACCCTGGCAGTCTGTGTTTGCCGATCAGCATATCTTGAACTGGCTGCCTTCCCTGCTTCATGCTCTCCTTTAGGGTGGGGGGCAAAACAACTTGCTCCAGGATGGATGTCGGCTACACAATCATTCCCTTTAGGAAAGGGGAGCAGCCCACAGCATGGATGTAGCCGGACCCCAGGCGCAGGCAGCAGGATTCCAGGAAGGCATCTGAAACACCGGGTTAGGCTGTCAGTTAAGGGGATTGGCTACTTTTGGGGAGGTGTCTGGACTGGCATGGTGTTAGGGAGCATTCAAAAGCTCTGCTGTGGGGCACAGTTCTCAGATGTCCTCATGGAATCTGGGTTCTTGTACGTTTTACGTGGACTCGCTTATTTTGCCTCCATCTGAATCAAAGTGAGCCTTGCTTTTCAGGCAGCAGTGAAGGTTTCCATCCCTCTGCTGGGATTCATATGTATGTCTCTTCCTTTGCAGAAGGGAGCTAGAGTCTAGCCTAGAGGTTACAAAAGCAGAGCTTTTGCCCTCATGACCTCTGACTCACCCACATGCCTGGAGGAGGCAGATGGGGTCTTGAAGTCTAGGAGTGTGCCCTCCATCAGAGCCACACCCCAGAGTACCACGTGCCCTACAGCTTGCCTGGGCACAGCGGTTCCTTTCTCCAGCGAGGAACTGTCAGAAGAAAAGGACCAGAGGCGGTCTAGCAGAGTTCCTCGGTGCTGTTTGTTGGGTTCAGGGCGCCCTGTAGCCCATTCGTGCTCGTGCTGGCTGCTGCTTGGGACATAGCTGAGATGACGACACTGGTCCTTCTGACCTTGCCTCTTCCAGGTGCTCGGTGACGGGCGGCAGCACCATGCCGGTGTGTGATGCTAGGGACTGAATCAGGGTTCCTTGCAGCCTGGCAGGACTCTTTCCAACTGGGCCATCTCTTCAACATCTGCATTGGCGTTATCTACAAAACTAAATGCTTTGTACGGTAGCATGCATCTGTGATGCCAGCCCTCGTGAAGTGGGAGACAGGAGGATGTCATCATCAAGGCTAGCCTGGGCTCCTAGCACAACCCCATTTCAAATGTATGTGTGTTTATACACGTGCACACGTAATTTCATAAGCTAGAAAACTTTGTTTATCCTTTTTTTTTTTTTTTTTGCTGTTGTTCTTTGTTTTTCTTTTTCAGATAGGTTCTCACTATTAGCCCAGGTTGGCTTGGAACTCACAGATTCCCTGCCTCTGCCTCCTCAAGGGAGGGTGTCACCAGGTCCAGCATTCTGGACCATTTTTAAATGGGAGTGCATGCATTTGTGCATCCCCCGTGTGTGTGTGTGTGTGTGTGTGTGTGTGTGTGTGTGTGAAATGTGTCTATAAGCACACCTCCACACAATCTGTGGAGGACCACTTTCAAAAGTTTTTTCCGCATGGGTTTGGAAATTGAACTTAGGTCATCGGGCTAGCTGTGTTTTTACCCGCTGAACCGTCTTTGAGTTTCCTTTCTCTGTTGTGTTGCCTCCATTCTGTGGAGGCTCTCCCTAGTTTTCCATCCCGGGAAGAGATGTGAAGGCCAGGGCAAGGAGGAGGAGGAGCTGGGAGCTAGCTAGCTGCTCTTCTGAGCAATTGGCTGCTTGAGTGTATCAGGTCCGAATCCTTTAATAACTTTTCCAGTCGTGTCCCAGAGACATTTATTCTTAAGGGAAACTACTGACTGATAGGGGAAGAGCTGTGCCTGCCTCGCAGGCAAACGGGCATTGTCCCGCCTGGCAGGGCTGCTCTCTCCCACCTACCGGTGGCGTGCATGCTTTGCTAAGCCCAGGCTGAGTCTGGTGCTGATAACACATTCTTTCAACAGGAAGTGCCTCCATTTTCAGCTGTCTGTGGGAGGGCGGAGGGCAGATAAGCTGTGAATGGAAACACAGAACAGATTTTCGACTCCACCCTCACTGCACTTTGATCTGGTAGTGAGGAGGGGGGATTTCTGCCTGGTTTGAGCTGCCTGTCTGCCTGGGGGAGGAAGGATGGTTAGGGTCTGGGTATCCCAAGTGCTCTTCTGCCTTCCCGTGGAAAAGCCTCGGGCTATACTGAGAGGTCCGCCATTTGATGAAGTCCTTTGAAGGGCTTAATTAGACGTGAGAAAACGTTAACTCATGGAAATTCTCTGATTTGCTTTACGTAGGGTCTCACTGTGTAGCTCTGACTGGCCGGCGTCTCTAACTCAGAGAACCACCCGCCTCTACCCCTTGAAAGTTGAGCTTAGAGGCGTGGACCACCGCTGAAATGCTTACCAGATATTTTTTATTATTGTTGCTTTTTTTGTGAGGCAGTGTCTCATCATAGTCCAGACTGGCCTCTAACCCAGTATGCCGTTGAGGAAAATGGCCTTGAACCCCTATCCTCCTGCCTCCAGAGTGCTGGGAGTCTAGGTGTTCACGCTGTGCCCAGCAAAAAGCCCAGGCTGGTTTCTGCTTCAGCTTCCGGAGTAGTGTGTGTGGAGGTAACTGGCATGTCCCATGCCTGCTGAATGCGTGTGTGTACATACTGGTTCCAAGATTATATGAATGCTTTCTGATTTTTTTTTCTCCTTCGATGATCCGTGAATAACACCTACGAGGGGAAGGGACTTAAGATGAGAACCAGCGGTGAGCTAGGTTTCCTCAGGAGAGTTAGTGACTCTGCAGTGAGCACCGGCAGGCCTGTGAGAGTCAGACTCCAAGCAGGACACAGTGCTCTGTAACTAGAGCCAGGTTTCTCCCAGGCTGGGGTGGCACGCTTGGTTTATGCTGGGCACCATGGAGATGCTTGTAGGGATGGCTTGGGACCACTATTGCCTCATTTCATCTGCTTTATGGTCCCATTCATTCCCTCATTTCATCCGCTTTTAACTCGCGCCTGTGACTTCTGAAGCTAGCAGCTTTTTTGTTTTGTTCAGCCTTCAAAGGAAAATACTCAGAGAGGAGTCGCTGGCAGATAGGCCGGGTCCTCTCAGAAGTCTCCTCTCCTGCCCTGATACGCTGCTTACGCACGGGGCATAGAATTTGTGTCCTGCTGTTTTTCACTGACCATTGTATGATGAGATTTTTTTCCATCTTGCTACATGATCTTATTATTTTTAATAATTGCATAATAGTTCATGGAGCGGATGACCCAGCTTTTCCAGACCGTTCCATACTAGACTGTTCCCATGGTCGTGACTATTTAAAGTACCCCAGTAATGGATGGCTTCCGTTGTGGCACCTTTCCTTGCTTTTGGATTATTTCCTTATAATACATTGCCAGAAGTGAAATGACAGAGTTCAGCAGGGCATAAACCTCTCATAAGCCTTGGACACTAATGTTAATTGCCTTTTGTCAAAACCGAAATGTAGTCTCCTGGGCCACAGGGACTGGCATGTTTGCCTGACTGACATGTTTAGCCTTTAGTGTTGTAAAGACTTTGAATTTTATTTTTCTCTCTGTGGTGACAGCCAGGGTCTTGTGCTACCTTGAGTATACACACCTTGGGCACCTCTGCAGGCCCCTAACACTCCTTGTGTTGTGTTTCGTGTTTAAATATCCTGTTCTTAGGACCAGTGAGATGGCTCAGTGGGTAATGGTGCTTGAACTGCAAGCCTGGCATCCTGAGTTCAATCCTAGAAAGCATGTAAAGTTGGGGAGAGAGAGAGAGAGGTTCCATGAAGTTACTCTCTGCCCACATACATGCAGCCCCCCAGTCTCACACCCCCATATCTGCCTTCCTCACACACACACAGATAGCTATGCAATCTCTACACACACTCTCACACATTCTCATTCACACACATTATCTCCAATAGACATACACTCTCACACATACACTCACACATTTTCTTTTCTCTCTCACACACACCCTTTCTCACACACACACTCACACTCCCCTTTCTCATACACAGTGTCTAACACACTGTTCTACACACTCTCACACAGTCTCTCACTCACACATACTCTTTCTCTCTCACAGACACTCTTCCTCATACAATCTTTCAGACATTCTCTCAAACACACATTCTCTCACACCCAAAACCCACCCCCACAGTGACAACAAGCCACGCCTCCTATAGCGCGCTCCCTATGGGACAAGCATCAAACACGTGAGTCTATGGGGGCCATTCCTATTCCAACCACCACACTTGGGTTCTTGGGACAGAACTCTGGTGTGCCTTAGTTTCTCTCCTTCCTTCCTTCCTTCCTTCTTTGAGAAAGGATCGCCTCATGTAACACAGGCTGGCTTGGACCTCACTAGGCAGCCCAAGCTGGTGTCTCCTCCAGCTACAGCCTCCTGAGTGTTATGCTCAGCTCAAAAAATTTTCTTTTAAAAAACATTTTCAAAAAAGTCAGGCGCCAGGGGGCCTTTCGAATGGCCGTCGAATGTCTTGCATTTCCCTCTGTGAAGGGCTGTCTCTAAAATTAAAACGATTAGCCTTTGGGAGGCAGAGGTAGGCAGATCTTTATTAAGTCTGAGGCCAGCCTGATCTAAATAGTAAATTACAGGCTGACTAGGGCTTCGTAGTAAGACCCCATCTCAGACAGACAAACACAACACACAAGTGTGTGACCCCTGTCGGTCACTCACATTGCTTTTGTTCCTGGACACTTCTGTCCTGGGCTGAGGGATAGAGCAGGAGAGGATACACAGGTGACATGGTAACACCCTGACTTAATAACAGCACTTTCCATGTGTGTAATCCTCTCTAGGTTTGGCTACTTACTATAGATTTGATGCAGGCATATTAGTTAATGACAATATCGTTCTGACATTGGTGCATGCAGATTTTCATTTTATTTTACTTTCTCTGTAGCCCTGGCTGTCCTCGAACTTTCTGTAGAGCAGGCTGGCCTCAAACTCAGAAATCTCTCTGCCTCTGCCTCTCAAGCACTGGGGCCAAAGGCATGTGCCATCACTGCCCGCACCCTACCCCACTTTATTTTTGAGAGAGAGAGAGAGATACTTTTCATTTATTTTTATTTTATGTGCCATCGGTGTTGGCCTGCATGTATCGTGTGCACAGGGTTTTAGAGCCACTGGAACTGGGGTCCCAGTTGTGAGCTGCCGTGTGGGTTCCTGGACTTGAGCCCTGGGCCTCTGAAAGAGTAGCCAGTGCTCTAAACCATATCTGTTTCATAGATGAGAAAGCAGGCAGAAGGAGTTCGATGCCAGCCTTCCCGGGTTGCCCTCCAGCCATGTCTCTTCCCCGCCTTTCTCAGATCTTCCCAGCTCAGGGGGCTTCTCCTGACCTGGCCCTGGTGCCTCTTCTTGGAAAATCCTTTCCTCGCTAATAACAGGAGGAAAGGCCCAGGGTGGTCTCAGAGAAGCTCCTCCTGTAAATTGTCCTTTGACCTCCACATGCATTTGCATACGTGTGCACATGTACACACACACATCAATAAGTAAGTGTTGTGTGTGAAGAGAGTAGCTTCCCCTTCAGAATGCTCTCACAGCAAGGCATCGTGCTGCCATGATTACAGAGATGATCTTCTGAGCCTGATCTAAGCCGGGTATGTAGAGGCCACTGCACCCTAGGGGACCCACCCAGAACTTTGGAATTCAGCCCATCCCCACCAGGCAGGCTGGTCTAGGTCCTATCCCAGAAGCCTTTGGCCTCTGTGACTCCTCTTTTGCCCCCTCCCCCTACCACTTAAGCTGTCCAGGCAGCTGAGTTGCTTGCTGGCTAGCCTTGTGTCCTGGCTCCTGGGAGCTACAGACCCCAGCCCTAGCAAAGGCTTTGTTAATGACTTTCCTTGCGGAGAGCCTTGGTGCAGCGAGCTCACTGCTGCCCCAGCTAGCTGTCCGGGCAATCCAAGCACACTATGAATTTCTCAGAAGTAACACTTGCTTCAGAGAAACAAGACACAGCCAGAAGCTAGCGTGGGATTGATGAAAAGTCAGATGTGACAGAAATTGCTCTACAGAAGCTGTTGCTTTTGTGTCACTCGGCCTTAAATGTGCTTGTAATGGAGTTTCTGGAATTAAGATCTGAAGTTACTCAGAGTTACAAGTGACACGCTATCTGTAGCCTCCAGCTGCTTGACACCATTATTGCAATTATTTCAGCGATTTCGCAAGAATCTGTACAAAATTTTAAACATCTGGAGCAGGCATGTTGGCGCACTAGGGAGGCAGCACTAGGGAGGCAGAGGCATGGGGATCTCTGAGTTCAAGGCTAGCCTGGTCTACAAAGTGAGTTCCAGGACCACCAGGGCTACACAGAGAAATCCTGTCTCAAACAACAACATCAAAAAAATCAGAAGCAAAACAAACACCACAAAACAAACAACTTGGCATCTCACTGACTTTGTGAAGCTTGCTCCCTTCGCCACCCCTGTTTCTTCCTGTCATGTATTACTATCAGCTTTAGTTGTTATGCTTGTCATAGTTAAATGAAATTTTGAGTAGAGGGATTTCCCTCCTTTTCTTTTCTCATCCTTACTTTTGAGTTTGGGTGTTGCTAAGTTGCCAAGATTGGCCTTTCACTAACTGCATCTCTGTGTTTCCCTCTGTCCTTTCTCTCCAGGGTCTTATTTTGTAGTCCGGGCTGGCCTATAGAGTGCTTTGTTGCCCAGCCGTGCCTTGGACATACAGTCAAGTTCCTGCTTAGTGCTGGGGTTGCAAGCATTCTTGTCCAATGCTGGCTGCAGATCTTAGACTCCCCCGGGACCCCTCCTCAGCTTCCTGAGTAACTCAGAGCACAAACTGTGCCCCCAGCCAGCTGCTCCTGGGCTTTTGTCATCTTGAGTTTTTTGCTGGAAAAGAGAGAGGGGGACCAGTGGATGGTTGGGTTTGGTCACATGACCCGGCCAATTAGAGCACTGCCTCCCACTCCACACAGGTGGGTGAGGGCTAGAGAGCAGCGCAGGTCCTGCTTGAGAAAGGACTCCATTGGACTGCCTCTGTGTCCTAGCCACACAGCATCACAACACACCCCCTTTTGACATAGCTGCAGCCGGTGCCCAGAGTTTGTTTGGAAATGGTCAGGACATCAGTGTGGCTGTTGGAAGAATTTAAGGGTGGTGTTCCCAAAAATATTTGAGAAGTTCTAAGGAATCATAACCTGCTTCAAACAAGTATGGAACAGAGCCCTGAGAGCTTGGGAGAACTTAGATTTGTGAAGAGAAAGCTGGGGTTTTTTTGGGGCTCCTCAAAACCCCAGCTGGTACGTAGCTAGGGTTTTGAGGAGATCTTTCAAATGTGATTGGTCCCCTACTATAGTTTGAGCAGACTCTGGTTATTTGATCTTTTTGGTGTGTGCGTAGATGCTCTGGAAGCATTTAATCTGGTCCCATGGGGCTTTACCTCTCCAGCATGGTTTGTTTTTGCTGTCAGCTCTTAACTTTGACCCAGTGGAGTCGTTCAGGACCCCTTCCTCCGTCTGCGTTTGCATCTTGCTGGGTGCTCCCTGAGTTCTGAAGATTCTTCTAAGAGTGCAGCCAGGAACAGGTGGATGGCTCTGCTGGCACAGCGGATGTCCCTTGCTTTGGGCAAGGAAGAGCGAGGCTGGCTCTATTTCTTTCTCCTGATTTTGTTCTCAGACAATGATGGCTTTAGCTTTGCCGACTATGTATCTTTTGTTCCTGGATGTTGAGGCAGAAGGATCGGATCAGCTAACCACCTCCTTTTCTGTTCCCTTCTAACAGGGGGGCCCTTCGGTGATGTCTGCAGTGGGCGAAAGCACCAACCCCGAGAACAGTGACCTCAAGTATTCAGGTCAAGATGGCCTCTACATAGGCGTCAGTCTGTCCTCCCCCGCCGAAGTCACATCCTCTGTGCGACAGGATTCATCTTGGTGTGCCCTGGCCTTGGCCTGAGCTGGTGCTGCCAAGAGGCCAGGGGCTCTGCGGGCCTCAGACCACTTGTATCTGATTCTGTCCAGCAGTCCAGATGGCAGCAAAAACGCAGACATGACATTCCTTCGATGCGTGATTCTGTGCCTTTGTTCTGAAAGAGATATATATTCCAAGAAGCTTTACTGAAATAAGAAGAGATGGGCTTTTTGCAGGCAGGTGGCCTGTTCCCACCAGCCTGGGCCCTTTCCCGCCAGCCTGCTTGAGGATCTGCCCCACGCCAGTGGGAGAAACTGTGGCAGTGACTGGGGCCTTGTCTGCCAAGGAAGACTGAGAGATTTAAAAATAATGTTTTATGCATTTTGACCCAAATCATGGGCTTCTTGTGATCAACCTTGGTTATCCCAGAGTTTCTTCAAACCTGGTGGATCTTTGTGCACATTTCACAAGCATTCGTGGAGAGGCTCATTGGAAACCATTTGGACCATCGTGGAGGCCACATGCATTGCTGGGGTCTCGACAAGAATATATTAGTCTGCAAGATCGCATTATGACAGACACTGACTTTTCTCAGCGTTCATTGTGACGTGGCTGATCTGAGGTCACTCGGAATTTGTAAACAGGGTAGCAAACAAGATATTTTTCTTCCATGTACACAATAATTTTTTTAAGTGCAATTTGCGTTGCAGCAATCAGTGTTAAATCATTTGCATAAGATTTAACAGCATTTTTATAATGAATGTAAACATTTTAACTTAATGGTACTTAAAATAATTTAAAAAAAAATGTTAACTTAGACATATGCTTCTTATACCCACAAGCCCATTTCTGTATTTCCAATTGTTAAAAAAAAAAAAAAAGATTTCAAGAACAAATCTTCTCTCAGGAAAATTGCCTTTTGTCCATTTATGAATTTTTATACAAGAACACCAACACAGCCCCCTTTCTTTTACTGAGGAAAAAGTGCTGGAAATTGCAACAAACCTTTACTACCTAAAGAATAGCATTTGTAAATATTCTGGGCATGTGTAAACACTCTTGAGGTCTGTACCGTGTGACTAACCCACAGGTTGGTTTACATTATTATTTTTTTTAATGGGGTGTCGTATGGAAACCTATTTCACCAGAGTTTTAAAAAAAATAAAAGGGTATTGTTTTGTGTTCTGTACAATGAGCTCCTTTCCTTTTTTATCTTATTTTTCTCTGTGCATGACCATACATTGTTACACAAAACAAGTGCATGTGGTGTCTGCAACCTGCTTTGAGACCTTTATTGGAAAGACTTGTCCTTTGGGAGCTACGGTGCACCTTGGTTTATTTGAAATTGGCAGGTGGTGTGGGTTGGCACTTCCCGTTTGGGTTAACGGCGTGTCCGAGAGGATGAGCATTCTGTTTGGAATCACTGCTTGAAAACATCCGCGTCTGCTCAGAAGTTCCTTGTGCGTGCATATACTCTGGGGCTCAAGATCAGGACGCTCTCTAGTCCTCCCTTCTGCAGAGGGCTGCAAAATCTCAGAGCACATTTGAGGCTGCAGGTGTGTGACACCCATCAGACAATCTTCTGGGTGAACTTTAGGAAGTTAGGAGGCTGTTGGACAACTTGAAATGGTGGCATTTAACTTTGGCTCTTTGAATCTCTGGCATTTTGAACTTCTTCAACTTATGGCAGATATTCTATAGCAGTTAGTTGAGTCTTTAAGAAAGAGTAGCCCTTGGTGGTGCTGGATGGACTTAGAGCAGAAAACAGTATTTAGGGAGGGCTGGTAAGGACTCATTTTGGTGCATGTATCTGGGAAATGCCCAGAAGCGGCCTGGCCCCAGAGACTAGTCTATACCGGGGGTAAAACAGATTGCTAGGCTCCAAGTCTCTGCTCAGCCAAAGACTAGTTCTGTGATAAATTATCCGGCTGCCACTTCCCTTAGTTTGCGAGATGAGCAGTGTAGAATTCATGGGATTGCTGTGAGATCACTCATGCCATGCGCCCACTGCAGGGCCTGCACATGCATGGAATATCAACCCGACTTTGAAGAAGGCTGTCAAGAGCTCCTAGGGTGTATGTGCCTTTCATCGTAGCACTCCGGAGACACAGAAGCAGGCATATCTCTGCAAGGCCAGACTGCTCTACAGAGAGTTCCAGGACAGCCAGGGCTGAACAGTCAAACTCTGTCTTGAAAAACCCAAAAATTAAGCAAGCAAACAATAAAAAACCCAAAACAAAACAAAAGAAAGAAAAGGTGTGTGTGTGTGTGTGTGTGTGTGTGTGTGTGCACTCCTTGCCCCCAGCCCAGGGTTGTGGTAGAGAAGAGTGTGTGAAGTCCAGCCTACCCTGGGCCAACTGCTTTCTAGAGAGGGCTGCCCTACTGAGTGACTATGCTCAGCACTGATCTAGTCCCGCTCCTGGCACAGGTCTCATTACATACTGAGTGCCCTCTGGATGATTGGCAGTTCAAGTTAATAAGCTTCCAAATGATTGCTTTTGGGAGGTGGGGGGGGGTTGTCTCATGACCTTTTCCAATCCTAAAATGCAGTAGAATTGCTAGCCCCTCCCCTTCAGAAGGTGGAAAAAATTCTGGGTATCGTGAACCAAACGACAAGAGGAAAGGGACCGTGAGTGCTTCTTGGAGCCTGCTTTGGTAAACTTAATAGTGCTAATCTGGACCTTTGAAATGACGCTGTGACCCGACAGAGCAGAAGTCCCTCACTTCAAACACTCAGTCTCTCCTAAAGCCTGACTTTTGTTTTGTTTCGTTTTAAGACAGGGTCTGCAATCTTCAGACTGGCCTTGAACCTGCTGTCTAGCTCAGGCTGGCCTCTGAACTCTTCATCTTTGTACGTCTACCTCCAAGGGCTGGGATTACAGGTGTGTACAACGAAGCTCAGCTTGTTCTCGATAGGGAATTCATTCAATAGAGGTTGTTCCTTGGCTTAAACGGTCCCTAGGTCCATTGCCACGGGTTGTAGGATTGATGTCCTGTTACCCTTGGCTGACTGTAGACTGTCTTATACAAGTGGAGCCTCTGTCTCGATCTATCTTCAGGGTCACCCACTGTTGTTCTGGAAGGGTCAGGGAAGCAAAGGCAGCCAGTCTCTTCTGGCAAATAAATCAGCTTCCTCCTCAAGGGAAATGTTTTCCACAGGCCTTGGAGATTTGGTGTAGTTTCAGATCTCAGGTAAATTAGCTCCTGGAAAGTAGCGCAGCGGGGCCTCAGTGGCTCTGGGACTGTGCAGTGGCTTTGTGGGTTAAGTCTGCGGCCTCTGTGGCTCCCTGCGCCATTGAAAAGGAAGCAGCAGGTGACGGGAGAGTGGGAAGGCAGAGGGCAGGGGTTACTTCATAATCGGGCTGCTCTGGGTTGAAATATCGAGGGCTGACTGTACCAGCTGTTCTATGTGCTTGATGACCAAGGAATCTAGAGGAGGGCATCAAATCCCCTGGGGTAGATGTGGTGGCTGTGAGCTGCCGTGTGGGTGCTAGGAACAAAGCTGGGTCCTCTGCAAGAGCAGCATTTTCAAACTGCTTAGCCATCTCTGGTAGCTGGAGTTTAAGTTTTTTCAAATGGGAAACAAATATTAACATTTCCAGAACAAATATACCCATCGGCGATACTTGAGGTTGGGCCTGGGTCCTGTCGTGGTATGCCAGCACTCTCCCGCTGGCCACCAAGCCACACTGCAGTCCTTCCTCCCCATACCTTCAGCATCGTGCTGCTTCTGCTTTGGTGCTGTGATTACAAGCTTGTGCCCCCTCGGAGGCCATCTTAGTCCCCTCTTTAAAGAAACATCGTGTGTGAACGCCTAAGTGCAAGCACGGAGTTTGCTCCCCTCCGTCTTACCTTTGCTTATGAGGCGGGGCCCGGGTTAGCTGCCTCTTGAGCTTTCGGCTCAGTGTTTCTCAACCTGGGTGGTGACCCTTTCACAGGGATCACATATCACATATCCTTCATAACTTACTTACATCACGATTCTTAACAGTAGCAAAATTACAGTTATGAAGTAGCAACAAGATGATTCTCTGGCTGGGGGTCAGCACAGCAAGAGGAAGTGCATTAGAGCGCCACAGCGCTGGGGAGGTTGGGATCCCCTGCTCTAGCCAATTCTGGCTCTGCTAGCTCTTCTGTCATGTGAGACAAAGCCTCACTAAGTGGCACAGATGGGCCTTGGACTTGCAATCATCCCTCCTGTCTCAGCCTCCAGAGTAGCTGGGGTTACAGGCCTGTGCTACCAGTCCCAACCCAAAGCTTTTGAAAACAGTAGTCTGTTGGCCAAAATTTCTCACCTAAAACTCTTATCTGCTTGAGGCTCCGGGGTGGACCGTGCCAGGGACTGTCCAGCAGCTGACATTTAAGCAGGCAGTGTTGGTTGTGACCCCCGTGCGGTAGAGTCGGATACCAGACGGCGGAGGATCACACAGAGCAGCGAGAGCTTAGGCTCTGGTTGGTTCAACAGCACCAGCTATTGGAAGGCTCAAGGCTCAAGGAAATTCATAGGAACTCAGGATAAGTGCGTCCTGGTTGACGGTTTCCCTCCCCAAGGACGGAATGTCACAGGTGAAGCTGACTCTTCTAGGGGGAGCACCCGTGCTCCTCAAAGTCCCGCAGGGCTCCCCACATCTGCAGGAAAGAGCTGCCTTGCACTGTTTCTCCATGGCTGTCACAGGGCTGATGGCACTAGTTTAGTTAAAGACATTTTTTATTTGGCTCGGGTTTTACTTTTTAAAAGTGTTGTAAAACTGGCTAAACGATAGCAGTTAAAGACAAGCTACTTGCTTACTAGAAGTGCACCCATTTCAGTTATGAATGGCCACCTCTCTTAGAATTATTTGGGCATCTTTCAGCTCTAGTTGCTTCCTCTGAGTGAAAATGGCAGCAGTCTCAGCGGCTCCTTACATCTGCATTTGGGTTCTACAGTTCCAATGGTAGATTATATCTGAGGCAATAATGAACAGATAGCCTAGTTTGGGGTCCCCAAGTATGAGGGGCCCCCAAACTAGTGAGGCTGGTGGAATCAGACCATTACTGGTCCGATTTCATCCCCCTTCTTGATGCCTCCCCACAGCAGGCGCTGGTCCTCAGGGTAAGTCCAGGGAGAATGCACCCTGTCACGATCAAGAACACGGTTTGGCAAGACTTGCCACTGCCCCTCACCTTGAACCTGTTTGGTCTTGGGCTCTTCACAGAAAATTGACACATCCATATAGACCCAGACCAGAAAACGGAACAGCCTGGCAGCCAGTGGGTTGGCACGACGAGGAAAAAACAGCTTGGCTTGGCTTGGCTCATCACTTCGGCATCTTTTTAACCTCTTAGAAACAGCCAGCTTTTCATTGTTTCTCTTCTGTGTCTTCTCCTTAGCCATTACAGTTTCCTCTGTCTCCTCACCTCCGTCTACAGGCTTGCTATTGTTCCTTCAGTAAACTGAAGAAATGGAAGCATTTACTCAGACAATGCTAAACTTTGTTCCATTTTCAAAACAAAGTACTGCACCTTTTGTGCTTTTTATCTAATTAGTTCTGAGACGGCCTCATGGCCCGAAATTGCCTGTGTCGTGGAGGCTTACCTTGAACTCTGGGTGCTTCTTTGTGCCTCTACGCTGGGATTAAGAGGTTTGTGCCACCAAACCCAGCTTGCAGGTTTTGTGTGCGAATAGGCAAGCACTACCCCCTGAGAGACACCCCAGCCTATTCAGCTACATTTCTGTGAATTCTTTTCCTTTAACATTACAAGACCATCCTGAGAACGTTGTAAATTTATGCGGCACCTCGGTAGTGATGATCTCTCTCTCTCTCTCTCTCTCTCTCTCTCTCTCTCTCTCTCTGTGGTACGTGCATGTGGGAAGGGTACAATGGCTGCTTTGTTCCGTCGTGGAGGCTGGAGAGCAACCTTAGGCACCTTCCTTTCTTGTGAGGGAACAAGCCTATAAAACCATGGTAGCTTTGAGGCGGTATCTCTCAGCTAACCTGAAACTTACCAGACAGCATACCTCTGGGATCCGTGTCGGCCTCATGCTGGGCTTACACGGAGCATCTGAGCTTTGTGCGGATGCTGAGGTCCTGCAATCAGGTCTTCATCTAGCTGGTACCTCACCAGCTCAACTGTCTGCCCCTGTGTGCTGCGCATAAGCCAAGCTGTCTCAGACTAAACAACCCAGGGGCGGGGGTCCTGCTTTACAAATGTGCCTACCGAGGAACAGGCAAGCGAACCGGGGCACCCAGAGGTCTCCGGGCTGGTTCCAGTGCACCTCCATTTAACCTGAATCCTGCGTCTTTTCCTCTCCACTATTAGGCACTTGGGAGGTGGAGGCAGGAGGATCAAAGATTTGAAGTCAGCCGGGCATGGTGGAGCACGCCTTTAATCCCAGCACTCATGAGGCAGAGGCAGGTGGATCTCAAGGCCAGTCTGGTTTACAAAGCAAGCCCCAAACCGGTTTCACAGGGAAACCAAACCCTGTCTCGAAAAACAAAACAACAAAGCAATTCAAAGCCAACCGTGTCAAGTTAGAGGACAATATGGGCTTTGTGGGATCCTATCTCAAAAAGCACAAACCCACGGGCTGGAGAGACGGCCCAGTGGCTAAGAGCACTGTCTCCCCTTCCAAAGGACCTGGGTTCAATTCCCAGAACCCACGTGGCAGTTCACAACTGCTTGTAACTCCAGTTCCAAGGGATCTGACCCCTTCATAATAAAATAAACAAAATAAATGATTAAAGTTAAAAAAGCACAAACCCCACTAAGTAAAAACAACTCCTGGAACACTTGACTTTTCTGTTTCCTCCTTCCTTTCTTCTTCTTTCCTCCTTCCCTTCTCTTTGCTCTTCCCCTTTCTTCTCGGCCCCCCAGCCCCTGCCCCCGTGTGTGTCTATGTGTTGAAGGGTTTCGCTACGCAGCCTACATTGGCTTCTGACTTGTGCCAAACCTGCGGCCTCTGTCTCCCAAGTGCTAGGATTATAGGCAGGAGCCACCGTGCTCATCCTACTTGGCATGTGCAGTAAGCGCATCGGCTAATGATGATGTGTGTCAAGATATCCACCTCATAGTTTTCTATATGTGGTAGCAGACTCCGAAGATCGCTTCGCATTTTTCTTTTCTCACTTAGTGTGGCCGTTATTCAAGCAGTTCCCTGTTCATTGGCTTGTGGGTAATTCCATTTTTGTCATTTTTCAATTTGCAAAAGGATGGTAAAATGCGCTTCTGGGAGTAGGGTTGCCGAGGCTTTTGACTCTTTGTTTATTGAAGCAGGGTCTGGTGCATCCCACGCTGGCCTGTCCTCCTACCGCTGAGGATGCGCCTCCACCTCCTGAGAGCTGGCACAACCAGCGTGCGGAGCTGAGCTTCTTACTGCTCTGCTGGGGACAGAACCGGAGCCTCCTGCACATCAGCCAGGCATGGAGCCAGCAGAGCCACGTCCCGGGCAGACTTTCCCTTTCCCAGTTCTGCCAAGTTGCTCTTACAGAGATTAGCCTGGTTTAGACTCCCACTGGCAGTGTGCAGGAATGTCTATTTTCTCTTAGTCAAATGAGTCTGTTATCAAACATCGTGATCTTTCTAGTATCTCTGAGTTTTGTTTTGTATTTATCTTGTTGTGGATGAGGCTGAGTGCCTTTTCCTGTGATTAAAAGTGATTAAGGGGCCTTTCATAGTGCTTTTATTGTTTTTGAGACGGAGACTCAATTTGTAGCTCTGACTGGCCTGGAACTTGAGCTTCCTTTGCAGACCAGGCGGGCCTCAAACGTAGTGGCCTTTCTCCTTCTACCTTCTGAATGCAGGGTTAGAGTGTGCCTAGGGGTTACAGATGTTTGCCCAGGGGTTACAGACATGTGCCCGTATCCAGATACTCTTCCCTTTTTTCTGCAGTGCTGGGGGTAAAATCTAGTCTCAGGGATGCTGGGCAGGTTCCTTACTATGGAACCACACCCAGAGTCCATTTCTTTCCTTTCCTTCCTTCCTCTTTTTCCTCCCCTCCTTCCCCTTCTTCCCTCCTTCCCCCTCTCACTCCCTAGCTCCAGCTCTCTTTGTTCATTCTTTTCTTTCTTTCTTTCTTTCTTTCTTTCTTTCTTTCTTTCTTTCTTTCTTTCTTTCTTTCTTTCTTTCCTTCTTTCTTGTTTTTCAAGACAAGGTTTCTCTGTGTAGCCTTGGATGGCCTGGAGTTTACCCTGTAGACCAGGCTGGTATCAAACTCACAGAGATGTGACTGCCTCTGCCTCCCAAGTGCTGGGACTGAAATCATGCCCAGCTCTTCTCTCTTTCTCTCTCTTTTTGAAGTAAGAGTTCACCTTATCTTACCTTGCTTTGCTTTACCTTAAGAGTCAAGGACAAGGAAGAAATTAACATGAAATTGAGAAGTATTGTACAACCAGAAAGAAACTTAACCATAAGCGTACAGAAGACTTGTATAGAAAAAAATTTATGGATATCCCTAATTTCAGTATTAGCAGGAAGAAAGTAATGCTGGGCTATTGCCTTATACAGCCCAGGCTAGCCCACCACTTGCGATGTAACACAAATTCACTCTCTTCCTGCCTCACCTTTTTGTGTTCTGGGATTACAAGTCAAGTGCTATGAATAGATTTGCTCTGCTCTTTTTAAAAATAGTTCAGTTGATTGGTGTACGGCTTTAGAGCAGTGGTTCTCAGCCTGTGGGTTGAGACCCCCTTGGGGTTACATACTAGATACCCTGCATATCAAATATTTACATTACGATTCATAACGGTAGCACAATCACAGTTATGAAGAAGCAACAAAATAATGTTATGACTGGAGGTCATCATACCACGAAGAACTGTGTTAAAGGGCCACAGCGTTGGCAAGGCCGAGGAACACTGCTCTGGAGTTGAGGACAGTGCTTATGAAGAACTTCCTTATGTTAAGGTGATTTTTAAGGGCTGTGAGATCGCTCACTGGGTAAAGGTTCCTGTCGCCAGCCCTAACACACACGCACCACGGCACACACAAGCATAAATACACGTAAGGAAGAGTTTTAAAGATTGGTTTTAAAACTTGTGTTTTTAGTTTTGGTATTTTTATCTTTACATAGTTTTAAATGTTATTTAGTTACCTGTGTGCATGGGAGAGAGAGAGAGAGAGAGAGAGAGAGAGAGAGAGAGAGAGAAAGAAAGAGAGAGATGGAGAGGGAGAGAGTTTGTACGCATGCCTCTGCAGGCCAGGACGATGTTTTGGCTGTTTCTCCCTTGCCTTGTTCTGAGGGCGCTCTCTCCTCGGCTGCTTCCACCAGCTGACCAGTCTCCAATGCTCCTTATGATTTCATTTTTGTGATTCATGTTTTTCTCCTATGTGGAACTTTTGTTATACCATGTAGAATACGAATTAATTCAACCGTATACGTTCCCAAATGGCAGCCTCCTTGTCCCGGCATTCTTTTCTTCCCACTAATACTGTAATTAAGGGTATCCATCATTTTTTTTTTTTTCATTTAAGTCTTGTGTATGTCTCCGGTTAGGTTTCTTCCTGGTTGTACAAGACTTCTCAATTTCATGTTAATTTCTTCCTTGTTTTTGCCTCTTAAAAACCTGTTTATTTTAAGTGTATGAATGTTTTGTCTACACGTCTGTGTACCATGTCCATACCTGCAAAGGCCAGTAGAGGTCGCTGGATCCCCTGAAACTGAAGTTATAGGTGGTTGTGAGCCACCTTGAGGTGCTGGGAATTGAACCTGGGTCCTGTGGAAGAGCAGACAGTGTTTCTGACTGCTGAGCTATCTCTCTAGCCCCCTCTTTTATTTTATTTTATTTTATTTTTTTGAAACAGAGTCTTGCTTTGTAGCCCAGCACTTGAGCTCATCATATGCCCTCAGGTTCAGCCTAGCTTGTAGCAGTGTTCCCAGCTATCATCCTACCATAACTTCTCTTTTCTTTTTCTTTCTTTCTTTCTTTCTTTCTTTCTTTCTTTCTTTCTTTCTTTCTTTCTTTCTTTCTTTC
>REGO01000220.1:2106825-2129203 GCA_010120015.1 Rhombomys opimus | reverse complement strand
CTCCTCCTCCTCCTCCTCCTCCTCCTCCAAGACATGGTTTCTCTGTGAAGCCTTGGCTGTCCTGGACTCACTTTGAAGACCAGGCTGGCTTCGAACTCACAGAGATCTGCCTGTTTCTGCCTCCCAGAGTGCTGGGATTATAGGCATGTCCCACCTTGCCCTGCTCCATAACTTCTAATTCATTGATATTCTTAATTAGATTGGATTTTTCTCCCAGAAACATCCTGAATTTTTGTGTCTTTTTTCTAGTTTATCTTTTTTTTTGGGGGGGGGTTGTTTGTTTGTTTTAAGATGGGATCTTTTTGTATTTTCTAAGGGCATATGCAGTGGGGCTGATTATTTTTATTTATAGGGCTGGCGGTTTGTGTTATCGGGAGCAGTGGCGTTGGCGTTATCTAATAAGGAAGCATACACGTCTCTGAATGTACTAAAGATGTGACCTCTTAATGTACTACATTCTTTAGGTCAGGGATTCCTAGCACTTTAGGGAAGGGGGGGAACCTTCCGAGAGGTACAGCTCAGGAAACCGTGTCCCACAGATGGGAGTACTGGCTGGTCTGAGTAGATCCTGGGTTTCTGGACTTGATTCTTAATGTCTGTGGCTATGGGCTTGACTGAGAGGCTGTGAGAAAAAGCTTGGGTTTGGATTTCGGCTGATGCCACTGGCATCTCACCGTGCTAAACAGCATGTCATTAACCACTTTACCAGTTAACATGATGCTAAGACTCATGGGAAAAAAAAAAAAAAAAAACCTTTAGTGGGTATGGGCTCATGTGTGTGTGTGGGGGGGTGTAGGTCAGAGAATAACTTTCTGGAATTGGTTGCCTCCTTCTACCATGAGTGTCCTGGGGTTAAATTCAGTCAGGCTTGTTAGCATGCACCTTTATTGCCTGAGCCATATCACAGTCCCCCTTCCCCCTTTTGAGGCAGGTTTTGTGTAGCCCAGGCTGGTCTCAAATCCCCTACATAGCCGAAAATACTCTTCAATGCCTGGTGCTTCTCTTTACCTCTTAAGAACTGGTGTTGGAGGCCTGTGCCTCCACACTGGTTCACATAGTCCTGGGGTTTGAAGCCAGGGCTTTGTCATGTGGGGCCAGCCCTCTACCAACTACACATTTCCAGGAAGGATTGTCAAAGGTCGTGAGCGTCTCCCAGCCTCTGAGTGTTCTCCAGGGAGCACTACAAATGATCCCTGGTCTCCGGTGGCTCATCAGACTATATTTGCAGGAGTAAGTGAAAGCCCAGAGGAATAGGAGCCTGGGACACACAGCTACACTTACCAAACTGAACAGCTTCCCGCCTGAGTCCCTGGAGGTCAGTTTACACCAAATGGACAGACACATTAGGCGAAGGTTTCTTTTTTTTTTTCTTCCTTCCAGGCTTCACAGCTTATAATTAAAAGCCTTCATTCTTCCCGCTGTCCTCTTCTTGGATTTGGCAGAGAGGACCTCTGCCCCAATCAGCTGGATGGTGACCGGTAGCCAATGCAATCAGCAGTGAGTGATGCCATTTGAATGACCTTTGTAAACCCACCATCCTTAACCCAGAAGACCCTGCGTGTCGAGAGCACATATTCACAGACACCATGTTGGAAGCACCTGAGCGTTACCTGCTGTTTGTGAGGCCATACCAAATAGACGCTGTAGAGCAGAGCACAGTGGCATAGATCATAGAGTACTATGGTTCTGCGAAGTACTGTTCTGTATGCGACAGTCGTATAGTTTGCTATTCCACTTACTCTTTCTTGTACTTCCGTTTTCCTTTTCTTCTAGTAGGACCGCGGAGTGAACCCGGGTGTCATGCTTACGAGGCAGAGACTCTACCACCAAGCGATAACTCTCAAGCCTCTTTTCTTCTGTCATCCCTTTACTGTTTCATCTTTGTACGTTGCCAAGATCTTCCAGTCTGTGACCCGGGTTTTATCTGTTCGTCCATTGACATTTTGCTGATTACTTGAGATTCTGACTCTCCGATGCCTCTCAATTCAGCAGTAGAATTTCTGCCTTGGTCCTTCCAGAAGTCCCAGCATTAGCGGGGTAGAGATACTTTTGTTCTGAGCGTGACGTGGGAAGCCTTTTTGGTGTTTATCTCTCAAACTGGGACCGCCTTCCTTCTTTGCTGTTGTCGAAGCGTTTGACGCTGAGGAGCACTCCACCTTTCTGAAGCCCTCTCTCGCTTGAACTTTCAGGACATCACAGATAGCTCGTGGGTGGAAGGAAATGGAGACACCAGTGGCTTAGGAGACATGATGGAAATGCACGTTTGTAGCCTGGCTCCTCACGCCAGCTCTGAGACTCGCGCAAGCACTCCACTCTCGTTCCCATCCCTGGCTGCAGTGTCAGCATCTCCCAAAGGGAGGCCATTCACCTTGAATCCCTGTCTTTCACCTAGAAGCTCCACTTCACATTGGCTTGGTGAGCACTGGACAATGTTTGAACCTCTGGGCATAATACACAGTGTGCTCTCCGTGCAAGGAAATGCTCACTAATATAACTGCTATCTGCTTCCCAAGTGTAACCTGTAACAACGTCGTTGATTTATGCTCTGAGTATTAGGATTCTTTAGAAGAGAACACACACACACACACACACACACACACACACACATACACGCATGCATATATACATATGGACAGAACTATTCTATGACCTGACTTATGAGGATGCAGGGCCTGCATGTCTGAAATCCCTAAGGCAGGCGAGAATGCTGGTGACACAGGTTAACTAACAGTCAGTGTTGGAGTCTTGTGTCCAGTTCTGCAGAGCAGCAGTCTGGTGGCTCAGGAAGAATTTCCATGTTGCAGCCTTGAGGACGTTCCAAGTCTACTTGGGCAACACAGAGATTTTGAGGTCAGCCTGTGTTACATGAGATCTTGTGTCAAAAATTAAAAACGAAACCAAAATTAGTCAAAGCTAGCAAGCCAGGCCACACATGCAACTGTCACCCCAGCACTGTGGGGCAAAACAGGAGGATCAGTGGAACTTGCTGTTACCACTTAGCTCCAGACTCAGTGACACACACACACACACACACACACACACACACACACACACACACACACGGCAGAGAAGGCAGAAGGGCAGTACAGCTGACTTCTTTCTCAGATCCAGCATTCACACATGTACACTTACATGCACATAAACACACACACACACACACACACACACACACACACACACACAAAGGTGCAGGCACCCACAAAGTCCCCAGAAAGCGCACCGATTTTAACATTCATACATTTAGAAAATAGCTTTATGGTGACATTTGGACAGGCCTTAAGCCAAACAACTGCACACAGACATAAAGTTAGCTGCCACGCTCTACGAGCTGGGTGTGGCCTCTGGGTGTCCGTCCAAAGAAAATGACTTCACTGGAGATGTTATTGCGTTGACAAACACACTCCAGATCAGAGTTCTGCGTTATTTATTCTGGGAGGGAACCCCTTCCCAGAGTTCCTTCTTGGGAGAAGGGATGAGAAGGGGTGTTAGGGGTGTGAGGGGTGTGAAGGGATGTGAGGGGTGCTTCCTGAAGTCTGGGAGCGCATCCCTATCAGCTCAGGTCTGGGTTTGGTCCTGTTGTCTCTGGGTTCTGCTGGGCCTCAGCCAAAGGTGTACAACAGGGCAGCTACACTTCCTGCATCTTCTGTTTGCTCCTTTTTCGTGCATTTGGTTCTTCCTTTGTGTGAGATTTGAAGAGGCCTGTTAGGAATTCAGACCACAGCACTCACTTTTTGAGGGAGGCCCTGTGTTGTCCAGATTAACACCTTTGTAATCTCCATCATTCGTGTGGTTGTTTGGGAGTGAAAAGATTACTGTAGAAATGTACATGTCCTTAAGAAGATCCAGGCAGAAGCTGGGGCAGCAGCTTGGCTGGGGCTGGCCCTGTGCCCCGGGTCTGAGAACAGCACCGCAGGAAGCAGGGGTTGTGGTACCTGCTTCTAATCCCACTTACGAAGCAGGACTGCGATCACAGAGTCATCTTTCAACAGAGCGATCTTAAGGCCAGCCTAGGCCACATGAGACCCTGTTGAGGAAGAGAGAGAGACACAGGGAGAGAGCAAGAGAGGGACACACACACACACAGACACACACACAGAGAGAAATGGAGAGAGAGAGAAGAGGGAGGGTCTTGGATAATGGTGGGTAGATTTAGTCTCTGTGTTCAAGGAATTATACCTATGTGTTAGTCTGCACTGGGTCACTGCAGCAAAATAAGTGAAGGAAAAAGTCCATTTTGGCTTGTATTTTCAGGGGACCCAGTCTCTACTCCCATGACCTGGGGCAGCGCAGTCCATCATTAGGGGAACACAAGGAAACAGGGAGAGAATCAGGAGCAGTTACGGTTCTCAAAATCCCCTTCAAGTGCATAACCCCGGACCTTAACTTCCTCCCTGACACATTACCTCACTAGAATGGATCCTAGGTGTTGTATTCATTGTGTCCTCACAGCACTGAAGGTGGGGTTGGGCCTTCGGCACATGGGTTTTTTTTTGGGGGGGGAGGGGATACTGAAGGCTAAAACTATAGCATTCAGAAAAACCAGGACTTTGCAGTAAGCTAGATCTGTACTTAAATCTCGGCTTTTCCACTGTCTCTGTGAACTTGCTCCCAGTTTTTAATGCTTTGAGGGCTTTAGCTTTCTCATTTGCAGAATGGGACCTGGGTTGTCTTAAAGAGCGGCTACAGAAAGAAAAGACCGCAGTCTGTGAGCTGCCGTGCCAAAAGGCCCTAGAGAGGGACCCAAAGGGAAAATGCTCCCATACCTCAGCTGCCCAGACTTTTCTGGATTTCTGTAGAAATTTGGAGCACTAGGCCTGAGGCAAGAGGTTCATTTTTCCAGATGTGAAGGAACTTCCTTTCCCACCCCACCCTTTTTTAAATTAAATTTTTATTTTTTATATTAATTATAGTTTATTCACTTTGTATCCCTGCTGTAGCCCCCTCCCTCATTCCCTCCTCATCTCCTCCCCTGCCCCTCTCCCCCACCCCACCTTTTAAACCAAAACCAACACTAAAAACCAGGCCAGACCAAACTAAACCAAACAAGTAAAGCACCAACCTTGGAGTGTGTCACACCTGAAGAAAGGGCCAGAGCACGGAGCGCCTCTCTTACCCTTCAAAACGGAATGTGCTCTAGATATCAGCAGCTCTTCTCTCTGTGGGGAAAATCTCCTCCGCCCCGGTGCCTCATCTACAGGGATCATTACAAATATAACCTGCAGCATGTGTGTGCGAGTGTGATGTGGTGTGTGTGTGTGTGTGTGTGTATGTGTGTGTGTGTGTGTGTGTGTGAAATGGCAGAGGCTGGCACTTGCCCCTTAAAAATTTAATCCCCAGAACCACTATAGAGGTGGAAGAAGAGGGCCTACTCCACAAAAGTCCTTTGATAACCACTTGGGGGGCAAGGCACATAGATCACAGCATGCTTGCACATGCATGAGTGAGAAAACACACACACACCAATAATAAAATAACAACTGTAGAAGAACAACCTTTGGCAGAATGGAGACAGACTTACCAGGGTGGACAACACCATCTTTGAGACTGTCAATTCTGGGCCTAATTCCTCCCCATGCCTCCAAGGACAATGTGGTGCACTGAAGTAATTAAAATGTTTGTTTACTTTGCTTTTAATTGCATTTGTTTATTTATTTGGGAGAGATGCATGCCAGAGCACACATGTGGAGGTCAGGGGACAGCTTGGGGGAGTTGGTTCTCTGCTTCCATTATGTGAGTCCAAGGATCAGACTCAGGTTGCCAAGTTTGACAAGAGCAGTCAACTGATGAGCCATCTTGTTCCATAGCATGTAGGCGGCTCTGGGTTTGATTCCTAGTAACAGACGCACACATACACGCTCACAGTCAGCTACTTTATATTAAAATCTTTAGTCTATAGCCAGGTATAGCGGTGCACACCTGTAGCCACAGCACTCAAGAGACAGGGAGGAAGAGCTCAAGCTTGAGGTTAGCTTGACCTGTTAATGCATAGCAAGATCCTGTCTCGAAGAAACAAAACCCACAAGCAACACAACAATGAAAAGAGGACGTTAATAATAGACATAATGATAAATAATTGAAAAATATGATTACTGTGTATATGAGTTTGCATGTGTGCAGGTGCTGTGTGTGCATGTGCAAACGCATACGTGTGAGCGCACAGCATGCTGTGTATGTGTGGAGGCCAGAGGACAGCTTTCGGGAGTTGTTCTCGTGGTCCCTGTGAGTTCTGCGGTCCAGCCCAGGCCTTCAGGCTGGCGCCTGTACACACCAAGCCATCCTCTTCACCACGTCTTCCTTAAGAGCTACAGACATGGCGGGGTGCTGGAGACGGGCGCTTCTGTTCTCCAAGGACGGCGTGGAGGAGGTGGGCAGCGACAGATGGACATGCCGGTTAACTTGATTGTGCCAATCCCAGCGTCTATAGGGATCGCACTCTCATGCACACACCTTGCGTAGATTCCATCCTTTCCAGTTATTATTTTAACAATAATGATAAAAATGAAGGCAGAGCAGGAGCCCTCCTGGGGGCTGGGGGCTGCCTAACCCGGCAGGGCGGAGCGCCAGGAGCTGCGGCGCCTCTCTCAGGTCTTCCCTTTCACTGAGTAGGTCCCGGGGATCAACCTCAGGCCCTCAGGCTGGGTGGCAGGGGTCTCTACCCTCTGAGCTCCCTTGCCGCTCTGCTCGCAGTGTCTACAGTTCTCTTGGTTGATTACGGCAAACAGTAAGGGCCCTCCACCCACCTCCATTCTCACATAGAATGAGCAAGGTGGCTCCAACAAAGCGGGTTTACTCCTGGGTCCAAAGGGCTGGGCTCTCTGATTCTCTCCGATCAAGGCAGGCAGGAAAGCCAGCTGCATTGAATGCTTCCCTAACCCGGAGTCTTAAGCAGCTCTTCTAGGACTGACAGCTGTCATTAAAATGGCGAAGAAAGGAGGGTCAGACAGACAGATGAACAGGAGAGAAAACCTAACGAAGAAGCTGACGCAACTATTTCTGTCCCCTACAACACCCTCAGGAGGTGCTGGGGCTTGAAGGGATCAGAGCTTGTGCCTCTCTGGACTCCTTACGCAGCGTGAAACTGTGCTTGCCTCTTAGTTTTCTAAAAGGCCCTGCTTGTGATTGAGCTATTTTGATCATAAGCTCTGTACCTTCCTCGGGTAGTCTGGGGGAGGAGGTCCCCTGGCTGGCACGGTTTCCCAACATACAGAGGTTAAGCGGTGGGGCAGAGCTGGTTCACAAATTCTGTACTTGGAGACTTAACACTCACATTCCAGCGGGCTCAGGAAACAGGAAGCCAAACAAAGGAAAGGAAGACCGAGGAGGAAGAGAAGAGGCAGGGCAGGCTTTCCAGCCTCCCTCACACCCAGCGGGCTGCCCTTCTGTCTTCGAGCAGAGACGGCCTGGGAAGCCAAGGAGCCTTGCTTGTTTGTCGTTCTAATTAAAGCTTTATTATGAAGAACTTACAAATGAAATAGAACTAATTTTAATGACGTATACAAACCAGACAGGGTAGATCTCTGCCACGTATACACTTTAATAATAGTACTAGTGAGAACAGGGCATAAAGGAGGGTGCAGTACAGTGTGACTGCTCGAGGGGCGAGCTTTCCCGTTTAACCCACTGCCAAATGTCTGAATTCACAGCACATTTCCATTTAAATCTGTCAAATTATCACCTTCTTTGGTCCTTTCTAGATAAGAAACGGTTTTCATTTGAAGAATTCTCAGCTTCCCCCAAAAGCCTCTCTTCTAACCACCCACCAGTAAGGACTTTCCCCAACTTTTATCTGGGAAAAAGACTTGGCAGTCTCCGCAGGGAGGCCTTTCCTGTTGCTGATGTCTGTTTAGCTGCCCCATTCTTTTCTAAATTCTGCTGATGTTAGAGCCAGAAGCATTAGCAGCTAAGGGAACAGCAAAGGCCTCCCTTTGCCACGTAGATTTTAAAGGGTGGCCTCGATGCAGTCAGGGTGGGTTGGGTCCTTTAGAAGGCCCAGGGAGAGAAGCATCTTCTCTTCTTATGATCCAGGGCTTCACCACTGGGGGCAGAGCCTTGTGGAGAAAACAGAAATAAAAGAAATGCCAAGGCTCCACAGAGCCGGGTGGGGTCAGGTCTGACAGGATAAAGCATCCTGTCGCCTTAGGATCCAGAGGCTTGCCACCAAGGAAGGATGATGGCGAAGGGGTAGGTCAGTTGCATGTATGATTTTCCCCCCAAACACAGACAGACAGACATTGAAGTTTGCAGCAGGACTTTTCTTGTTTCTTACCTGGCTTTTTCCAGAAGTAAGTCTCTATGTTCTGTGGGGGTCGGCCTTGAGTGCCACAAGCTGTCCCAGGTAGAAGAGGGCAGTCTGTGTCAAGCCAAACACTGCCTGACCACGCTGCCTGCCCATGCTGCCAGCAGTGAAGGTAAGGTACATCATCCTGCCCGCAAACACCACCCCAAAAAAGGGCCATGATGGTGTCTCAGCTCCTTCCGCTGCTGTGATAAAATTTCCAGACAGAGGCAGTTCAGGGGAGCAAGGGCTAATTTCTACTTACAGGTCAATGGAGGCCATTCCACCATGGCAGGCAGAGGCAGGGAGGGTGTGGCGTTGCCCTGGAGCAGGAGGCTGGCTGACCACGTCGCCTCTGCACTCAGGGAGGGTGGCTGAGCTAGGCCCACCAAGCCTTCCAACACAGGAAGCTGCAAGGCGCATTTCTCACACAGATCACAGCAATTGTAACAACCTACCGAATCATGGGATGCCACTCTCTGCCAACCCTCGTTCCTTGGGTGGTGCCAGTCTTGCCGGGATCACCATGTACTTGCCGCTTGAGCCTTGAGTTGGCTGCTCTACCAGTGTCTAGTTCTAGTTTGCTTTTCATTGTCGTGAGAAAGCCTTGACCAAAACCAACTTGGGGCAAAAAGGGGCTTACTTCACCTTACACTGGTCACAGTCCATCACTGAGGGAAGTCAGGGCAGGAACTGAAGCAAAGACCACAGAGGAACTCTTCTCTCTTGCTCCCCTTCCCTGGCTTACTCGGCCTCCTTCCTTACACAACCCCGGATCACCTGCCCAGGGGTGGCACCAGTGGGCAGGGCCCTCCCACATCAATCATCAGCTAAGACAGTTCCTCACAAACACGGCAACGGGTCAACCTGATCTGGGCAATTCCCCAGCCGCTATTCCCTCAAGTGACTATGGACTGCGTCACGCCGACAGCCCAAGCTGACTTTCTAGAACACGTCTTTAGCGGGGCCTGGAGTGTGGCCGTGAGATCAAGATGGCCTCTTGCTCTATCCGCTGCCGAAGAAGCCGCCTTCGTCTTCAGGATTCCCCCACTGTCACACCATGGAGCTGACATTTTCCACCTGCATCCAGCTCATCTCACAGCCCTGAGGCCCTTGGGCGGGAAATTCTTACTGTGTTTGGCAACATCATCGACAGTCAGGGTCCAGGGAGAGCGAGTTCTCTCAGTGAGCATGCGTGTTACTGCAGAGACGCTGGGTCCTGAGCATCTTAGGAGCTGGAGGTGGGGCCTGCTTCTGCGTCTCCTACAGCTGGTACAGTCCCCGGCTAAAAAGCATGGAGGTGAAATCACTGGCTAACAACAGGCTTGCCCCACAAGCCACTGGACTTGCAGGTAGACTGCACTCATAATCAGGTGTGTGCACTTTTCTGAGGGGAAACGCCCAAGGCTTTCAGATCTGCGAAAGGCCTTTTGAACCATGGTGAGACAAGAACCATTGAGCGTTCTGGTGGCTGCTTTGTACAGGACAAACAAACAAACAAACAAACAAACAAAAAAGAGGTCTGATTGAGATTTTTAAATAGACCTGAATCATATCCATGCTGTTATGCTGTTTATTCTGGTGATATATTCAAAATTTTTCATTTCGGGACATTAAAATAATTTTTTATGGGCTAATGATGTTAGTGATCACTAGTTATGACATCTTGTCAATGTCAGCAGCTGGCTAACACTACCAACAACGTCCCTCCCCGACCCCGGGCTATGAAATCCCAAACTCTGGAAAGCACACATCAGGAAGGTGGCCTGCACATCTACGTGGCATGAGCACTTCGTGTCGCATTCCTTCCCCAACTCCCTCTTGCACCTGAATTTATCATGTGCAAAACCCTTTCAAAGAAAGTTGTGGAAACTCAACGTCTGCTCTAAGAAAATGATGACTGTCCCTATGAGCAAATCCCATAAACTGGCTGGAATTAGTTTCCTTATTAAAATGAAGAATTTGAGATGAGACCTGTCAAGGTTTTGCGGAAATCTAACCCAGGGCAACTAGAGTGAAGGCTGTGAGGCTGCGGCAGAAAGGCTGAACAGACGTGGGCACAGACAGACCACGAAGAAGGTCAAGGGTAGAGGAGGAGCGGAGCTTTTGCAACTGTTTCCAAGCCAGAGTGGAAGAAAAACTTCAATAATGTTCACAACTGAGCTCTGTGAGAGCTTTTGTGTTGTGTGATTGGTTTTCAAAATGTATGGCTTCTGTTTAAAAGTAGGGAATATACCCTCATTTCTCTTTTTCTCTTTTCCCCTTCATCCTTGTGTCCCCCTCCTCAGTTTCTTTCTTTCTTTCTTTCTTTCTTTCTTTCTTTCTTTCTTTCTTTCTTTCTTTCTTTCTTTCTTTCTTTCTTTCTTTCTCTCTCTCTCTCTTTCTCTCTCTTTCTTTCTTTCTCTCCCTCCCTCCCTCCCTCCTTCCCTCCCTCCCTCCCTCCCTCCCTTCTTTCCTTCCTTCCTTCCTTCCTTCCTTCCTTCCTTCCTTCCTTCCTTCTTTCTTTCTTTCTTTCTTTCTTTCTTTCTTTCTTTCTTTCTTTCTTTCTTTCTTTCACAGGGTCTGCCATATAGCCCAGACTGATCTCAAACTCTTCCTGCCTTGGCCTCCCAAGTGCTGAAATTGCAAGTGTGCACCATGGTACAGAACCAACTGACTTGAACTTTGCTTTTATTAGTCTGTGAATCTCATTTGCATAAATTTTCATCTCATTTGTATGAATGTGGCCACTGGCTGAGCTACAAGTACCCAACCCCACCTACCTGGCAAGAGCCCTGTCTTGTGGCTAGCCCTTGGAAGCACCTAGTTTCTCAAAGTGCTGCCTCCTGGCTGTGGCATGGTGGTCAGCTGGGGCGTCTTGGACACCATGATAGACCCCTCAATGCCAAGTCTGGATGTAGTGTGACTTGCTGTTGAAAGACCTGGTCCAGATGACCCTAAAAGAGGACGTCCCATGTGCTGCCTTCTTGTTTAAGAACCATCACAGTTCGAATGAGGAAGGAGCATCCACAGACTCCATGACTGAGATAAACGCTCTAGTGAGGGCCGAAAGGATGGTGTTCATACAGGGGTTGTGCTGGTGAGGGCCGTGGGGTGGGGGTGGGGACACTGCACTTTTAGCTCAGACTTGCTGAGAAACTCCAAAAGCTCTTAAACCACTCAGGTCTGTTCCGCCCTGAACATGGGTGCTCCAGCCTTGCCGAAGATGGACAGTCCTGGACGACCAGTAGGATAATGCCCGGAGCGTCCCCTTTCTAATCATCTGGATCAGAGGTGCCTTTGAAAGAGTGTTTTGTGGAGAGGCATGAGCTCACCATCTGGCAGCAGCTGTGGGAGAGGCATCCAGGGAAGCCCAGCGTGTTGATCCGTGGGTGACTCAGGTGCCATCCAGCGACAGACACTGCCTGCGCAGGGATGGGTGGGCAGGCTGGAGGAGTACTGCCCCCTTCCTGGTGCCTGTGCCTGACTGGGGATCAGAGCTGGAAGCTGTGAGGCCTCCCCTGCCTGCCTTGGGGTGCCCCCACTGCCCTATGCTCTGTTTCTTTCTCTCTTTCCCTCCCTCCCTTCCTCTTCCTCCCTTCCTCTCTCTCTCTCCCTTCCTCTCTCTCTCTCTCTGTCTCTGTCTCTGTCTCTCTCTCTCTCTCTCTCTCTCTCTGTGAATGCCCCCCTTTTTTGGATACATGGTCTCATTCTCTGTTTAGCCCTAGTTAGCTTCCATCTTGTGATCCTCCTGCTTCAGCCTCTTAAGTGCTGTCCCCTTGTCCCTGTTCATAACCTGTGGAGGTGTCTGATAGCAGCAGGTAGCTCCGGACCTTGGCTTATAGAGGTTCTGTGTCTTTGCTCTCTGTTTTCAGGAAGCTGGCTCCCCTTGAGCCCCTCTGGCATGCTTCCCCCTTTATTCAATGTCAGCTACCATATGTCATAGCATGCAATAGCATGTACTGTATGTTATAACCTTTCTATCAGGCAGGTGCGGGGTCCTGAAGGCCAGTCTGGTTTCACACTCCCAATCCTCCTGTCCACCCCTGGTGCTCCCTTTTTTTAGATTTAACTTCTGACATCTCATTTGGTTCTCAAAACAGTGCCTGTTAAACAGGTAAGCAAGAGCATTATAAAGGCAAAGTTGGTTTCCATCGCCATTGAGGTAAAAGAGGAACAGTCGGAGTGAGGGAGCCATTCAGCTTCGAGGTCACCAGGGCTGTGTGCAAGGCCGCTTCTCACTGGTTCCCAGGGTTTCCAGCCTCTGGATACTAAATAGGTCTGTAAAGTAGGTAGTGCTTTGCTTGTTTGCCAACTAGGAGGAGCCTTAACCTTGCCTCTACTTGCAATCGTAAAAGGATCAACACTTTCCTTTTCACAGGGATTTTAGGGTCATGTCAGAAATCAATATGGCAAAGCAAATGTTCACAATGTTATTATTATTATTATTATTTTTCTTACTGGGTTGTGCCATTGTTGCTAACTACTGAAAGGAATAATTTTTTATTTGATTCCAAACGGGGTCTTCCTAGGTAGCCCTCACTAGTTGGAAACTTGGAGTGCAGACTAAGCCGGGCTTGAGCGTGCAGGTGTCCTCCGACCTCTGCCTCTCACGTGCTGAGATTACAGGCGTGTGCTCCCGCACTTGGATTCTTGCTCCTCTTACTGGCATTACTGAGACAGGCTCTCATTTTATATCCCAGGCTAGTCTTGAACTTGCGGTTCTCCAGCCTCAGCCTCTCAAAGTGCTGTCAAACAACTTCAGGTCTGTGCCACCACGCTGCTGAGCCTTTCTTACTTTCACCCCTGGTTGCTAAGCTTCAAGAAACAAGCTTATGGGGAAAACAACAAAGAGAATGTTTAACCTTCTTCACCCAGCAGTGACCAGCTCAGATGTCATCTGAAGGAGGGGACCAGGGAAACTACAGTGTTCACAACCTTGATGCTTGTGGCCTTTCTGACAAGCTGGGCATTTGGATTTCTGAGGCAAATGGTCTCAGCAACTGTTTAGTGTCCGTGGGTTTCACAGCTTCCACCACAAGCCAGTAATTCACGGAAGGCCCCAGATGACAAGTCTCCATCAGTTTCCCGGAGGTGTGAAGTGACTAAGCAGCATCTGAATACTGTGTCAAAGCAGCTGGGTTAATGAATCAGAAAGAAAACAGCTTCTCTTCAGAGATGCGTGGATTGATTTGAGAAAGATGTCTCTATTAATGAATCCATCAGAACACAAAAGACTTTGTCAGTGGAAAAGATGGATGTAAAAACAATGCTAAAAATCTTGAAAAAAAAAAAAGGAGAAATCATTCTACTACAATTAGAATTTTTTGATATTTTTTTCCTGACATGAGGTAGTCTGTAGGTCACTTGGCTTGGAACTTACTTTGCAGTCTAGGATGACTCCTGTCCTCTACCTCCCAAGTACCAGAATTCCAAATGTGTAATTACGAATGCATTCCAAACTATGATTGCCAGAGTTTTTGTTTTGTTATTTATTTATTTTTTTCAAGGCAGGGTTTCTCTGTGTAGTCCTGGCTGTCCTGAAAGTCACTTTGCAGACCAGGCTGACTTTCAAGTCACAGAGCTCTATCTGCCTCTGCCCCTCAAGTGCTGGGATTAAAGGCTCAAACCATCATACCTGGCTGAGGGCAGCGTTTTTTAGTAAATGTGTATCTTGCAGTCTTTGTTCGCAAATACCAAGTATGCCACACTGATTCCATAATGTGACAAGCCCATTGTAATGTATCCAATTAGTGTCAACACCCCCTTTTAGCTGATACTAAACACTGTGATACTAACACTGGGTTCTTCACATTTCTCTGTTTGTATATTGTCTTCATAAGGTCCATTTTCAGTGCCATACTGACACATTGGATGTACTCACTAATCTCTGTTTTTCTGTTTTATTTTAGATTTACTTATTTGATCTTATGTGTGTGAGTGTTTTGCCTGAATGTGTGTATGTGCATTAGCTGTGTCCAGGCCTGAGGGAGGCAGAAGTGGGCTTTCTAGAGCCTAGAACTGAAGTTAAGTTGTGAGCTGCCACATGGGTGCTGGGAACCAAACCTGGGTAACTGGAAGAGCAGCCAGTGCTCGTAACTACTGAGCCATCTCTTCAGAAAAATAAAGAAATAAATCAAATTTTTAATTTTAAAAATTAAAAGCAGGCATTGAAGAGATGTGGCTCAGTGGTTAGAGCACTTGCTGAGGGTCTGAGTTCAGTTTCCAGACTCACTCTGGATAGCTCACACTCCAGGGGTCTGGTGCCTCTGTGGCTCCTGTGGGCACCAAAGCTTTCGTGCACACACACACACACACACACACACACACACACACACACACACGGGGAGGGGAGGGAGGGGAGAGAGAGAGTTAACATGAACTAAGGGCTGGAGAAATGTTTCAGTGGTTATGAGCACTGGCTGCTTGTTCTGAGGACCCAGGTTTGATTCCCAGCACCCACACGGCAGCTCACAACTGTTTGTAACTCCAGCTCCAGGGGATCCAATGCCCTCTTCTGGCTTCCTGGGGCAGCACACACGTGGTGCTGGTACTGTATACACAGAATGTGTGTGTAGGTATGTGTGTGCATGTGTGGGAAGTCAGAGAACACCTTCGGATGTCATTTCTCAGGGCTGTTGACCTTATAGTATTTTTAAAGAGTTATTTTTTTAATCGTGAATGTGTGTGATGGAAGTTAGATCTCTTGTTGCTGGACTTACAGGTGACTGTGAGCTGTCTGACATTGTTGTTGGTACTGAGCTCAGCCCTTTGCGAAAAAGCTGTCCAAGCTCTAAACCACCGAGCTACCTCTCACGCCTCCACCTTTATCACTTGCCTATCTATCTTATCTATCTGTCTGTCTATCTATCTATCTATCTATCTATCTATCTATCTATCTATCTATCTATCTATCTATCTATCTTATCTATCTATCATCTATATATCTATCTGTCTGTCTGTCTGTCTGTCTATCTATCTATCTCTATCTCTATCTCTCATCTACTGATACAGGCTCTCTCACTAGCCGGGAGCTAGCTGATTCAGTGAGGCGGGCCAGGCCGGCCAGTGAGTCCCAGGAATCCAAGTGTGTCTGTGTGTCTGCCTCCTCTGTGCTGGGACTCTGCTTACCACCCTGACACAGGAGCTGGGGACTGAACTCAGGCCTTCATGCTGTGTAGCCTGCTCTTTACTGACTGAGCCATCGCCCTACCCCTTCATGTAGAAGCTTTGAAACTGTGTTTTTAAGGAGCTTTCAGTAGTGACCACTGGAAAGGGTACTCAAGGAGATCACGCCTTTGTCCTGCCTACGCCCTCTCTAGGGGACACACAGTGTTTCCAAAACATCTCATGCCTCTGAAATAAACATACGTTTAAATATAGCTTATTAGAGCCAAATGTTGTAGAATACCCTTGTGATCGCACCACAGCTGAGACAGAAGGGTCTCCACCTGAAGCTACCCTGGGTTTCAAGTGAGCTATGTCTACACAGTGACACCATCTCCAAAAATCGCAGCATATGTCATGGAGCTAATGGAGTTCTGTATGATGTTTCCATGTTCTGCTTTCCATGCCTTCCCGGTCTTCCTGCTCCCGGCTGCTGGTCTTCCTCTCAGCCATGGCTCCCAAAGGTGGCTCCAAGCAGCAGTCTGCAAGGACCCCTCCTCCCAACCTGTCGGCCAAGTTCTGTCAGGGCTGCTCTTCCGGACCCCATCCATCGTGTCTGCCACCCCCTGTCTGGCTGAACTGGAGCCTATGGCATATGGATCTTCCCCAGGCCTCTCTTCTCTGCAGCGTGATGACATCAGTGAGCACTGACTTGGTGACCTTTGCCTCCGAGAACTTACAAGTTGTCCTCAAGCACAAGGTAGCACAGAAGAGGGAGGCTGCTGTTTCCGAAGAATGGGCTCGAAAACTCTCTGAAGCTGCTGATAGAAAGCGGAGAGAATCGTGGGCAGAAGCTGCCGATCACGGAGCCACAGCATTCTCCATCTTCTACACAGTCTGTCCCTGGCGCTGGCCACTGCTGCTTCCTTCTTCACGCCGACGAGCTTCAGCCCCACAGCGGGCTGCATTTTGTCGGTGAGTTGCTTCATCTGGACTCCTCGCCTCCTGTCTAGGCTCCCGGTGGACCGAGGGGCCTGGCCCCAGCCTCTGGGTCCCGGGGAGGCCTGCGGCACACAGAGAAGCACCGGGGTGACCAGGCTGGAAGCCACAGAGGAGGTTTGCACAGTTTGGAGGCTGAAGGTTTAAAAGTGAGGTGGAACGTGGTTCAGGGCTTGCTCATGGGCTCTCTATGACACATGGTTGAAATTAAAGGAGTTGAAAGGGGGGGGGAAAAAAAACAAAGGCATGGCGGGGCTGGAGAGATAGCCCAGCTCTTCCAAAGGACCTGGGTTCAATTCCCAGAACCCACATGGCAGCTCACAACTGTCAAAGAAAACGCTGAGTGTAGAACAGCAGGGACCTATGCCCACAGGTGCAGCTCTGCTCACTCTTCAGTTGAATTTAGGGATCTGGCCACGTGGTCTGGAATGGTGAGCTGATGCCACGTCTCACCATAGCACTATGGAGCACTTTTCGGAGGAAGTGTGGGGTATCACTGTCTCTTAGCCAGTGATGTCTTCCTGGTGATGAAAGCTTAGGTTTTACCAGTAGCTGACCTGGAACAATAACGCAGCAGCCAATAGCCTAGACAGTGAAATATTGTTGGTATAGTTTTTCCTACATGGAGCAGGACACTGAGAGTGATGTCTGATCTAGCCAAAGTCTGTGAGCATAACGGAAGCTGGGGAAGACTCGTTCTGCTGTGGTTAGCCACGGTGGTGGTGGTGTGGCGGGGTGATGGTGTGGTGTGGTGTGATTGTGTGTGATGGTGTGGTGGTGTGGTGGTGTGGTGTGGTGTGATGGTGACGGTGTGGTGTGATGCTGTGTGGTAGGATGGCGTGCTGGTGTGCTCTCACTGGTGTGATGGTGTGAGGTCACTGAAGCCCATTTCTTATTTTAGTGTCCAGCTCCTTTTCCGATTATTAGAACATTGTTCATAATTTATAGATCACTAAAATGACCACTGAATGTTATTTTTTATAAAAAAGAAAGTGCCTCTCTGTCCTGTTGACTTGCACTCTCCTTTGCACTTCTTTTTCACTTCTTCTACTCTCTCCTTTAAAACTCTTTCTTTCTTCCTTCCTTCCTTCCTTCCTTCCTTCCTTCCTTCCTTCCTTCCTTCCTTCCTTCTTTCTTTCTTGCTTTCTTTCCCCCCATGCGTATGCGCGTGTTTTGGACAGCCTCTGGTGATCAGGACAGCTTTGGTTGTGTATATCCACCTTGTAGGGTCTGGGGCTTGAACTCGGGTCTTTGGGCTTGGCAGTGAGCACTCTCATGCCCTGAGCCCTCTTGACAGCCCTCCCCTCCTGCCCTCCCTTTCCTCACCTGAAAGCTTGCCTTTGGGCTCCTGCTCAATTTCACTCTCCCTGTGCCTGGCTGGGTCTCACTGACTGACCTCTTTCCATTCTTGGCTCCTTTCAGATCAGTCCTTAAGGTCTATGAGTGTGTGTGTGTATGTGTGTGTGTGTGTGTGTGTGTGCTTGTGCGCGAGCGCATGTGACAGCAAATAGCACACAGCTGAGTTATCGGCTTCTTGATCAGTGACTTGTCTAAATATTATTTCTTGTCAAACTTACATCACAAGCCCTCAAGGCATGGGCTATGCCTTTACATGTGCCATGGACAACACACTTGCTGTTGGCACTTGGCTGCTGTGTAATGTTGTTGTTGTGAGCTGTGCGTTACAGAAAGATGTGAGCAGGCCAGGCTTTCTGGGGAAGCACGGGGGGGTGGGGTGGGGTGGAGGAAGCCGAGGCCTTCTGGGGAACACTAGCAGCAGGAGAATGTTGCCCAGGACAGGGAGGCTGGGAGCTGTCACTGTCTTCTGGGAACGCACTCTGGCACAGGCATGAGCTGATGCTCACTGGCACTGAAGCTTCGTGGAGCCTTAGTCCTGGGCCACGGACGTGGCAGGGATGTGCTCGTGCTTCGGGGGGGGGGGTCCTTCAGTGACACTGGAAGGTCTTAACATCCACTCCTTAATGATAGCTGTAGCCTGGGGATGTGACAGAAATGTAAGAGATGATTTTTTTCAAGCACAAAAGTGTCCCATTAGGTAAAGGCCAGCCGTGGACCATGGCGTCAGGAAAGGGGGTGGAATCTGCCCCTTGTGCCGGCATCCTAAGGTGTTGGTGACACATGTGTAACCTGCCTTAATGACTTCCTCTTCTGTTAGGAGCTAGAAATCACGACTCGTGGATTAGAAGTCAAAATCCTGGCTGGTAAGGCCTTTTGACGTCAACTTTAAAACAATCTAGAGGAGGAAGATGTTCTGATAAATAGGTTATTCTCCCTCCCTCCATCTCTCCCTTCCTCCCTCCCTCCTTTCTTCCTTTCTTTCATGTCTGTGCGGTAGCACACTGCCATGTAGTCCAGGCTGGCCTAGAACCTGCTTCGCAGCCAACTATGCATAGTTGAAGCTGGCCTCACGCCTGCAGCCTTCGTCCTCCGGAGTGCTGGGCCTGCCCGTTGCACCTGGCTTACACAGGCTCTCCCTTCTGCATCTAGAGTCAGTCCGTGTGTTTCAAATGCGGCGGGGCCTGCTGATCTTCTGCTTATGTTCATACCAGCTTCACAGAAGGGCTCTGTTCCTGCATACCTCCTCTTCTATAGTTTAATGAGTCCTTAAACCCTCACAGCCATTTTTTTTTCTTTACAGCTTCCTATGTGACTGTACGTCTGCTTCCACATTACAGACAAGAACACGAAGGCAAAGGGGTTAGGCCTTCTGTCAGGTGTCACTGAGTTAGACTGTGAGCTCAGTGGAGGATACTTATCCAAGGCCATAACTATCATCTCTCTGATGTGGAAGATGATTCCATTTTAGGGTTTAAAAATGTATTCGCTTCAGTTGCTCTGTTTTTCTGCCTGAACCTGTCCTGGTATCCCCCCACCACCCCGAGTTGACCAAGCTAGAGTCATGTGAGAAGAGGGGACATCAACTAAGAAAATGCTCTCATCGGATTGGCCCTTGAGCAAGCCTGTGGGGCATTTTCTTGATTGATGATTGATGTGGGCGGGGGCAGGCCCAGCCCTCTGTGGGCGGTTCCACTCCCTGGCTGGTGATCCCTGGGTGCTATAAGACAGCAGAACGTGCAAGCCAGGGAGAGCAAGCACTCCCGGAAGGTGTCTGTGCCGGTTCCTGTCTCTAGGTTTCTGTCTTAACTTCTTCAGGATTGATCATTGTCTGGAAGTGTAAGCTGAAAGAAAGCCCGTTCTTCCTCAAGTCATGGTGTTTTGCCACAGCTTAACCAGGACAGGCCTGTAGGTATCATTCTTGGCCTGTTAAAACCTCACAGCAATGACTGGACTTTGAAATAGTCAATAAATGAGGCCAGGGGACAGCCGCTTTCTTGTGAAACACATCTTGAAGAGAGGAGAAAGAAGGGGGCCCAGCTAGTGGAAAGCATTCATCAGACAAGCTGGGAACCACCCCAGAGTGTGTGGGGAGGTTCCAGTGAGTGGGATGGGGAGACGGGGCTTCCAGGTGCTTTGAGAGCACTGTAATGGTTCTAGAAAGCACCGGAAAGGGGTTCGAATCCTGCCAATGAGTGCACAGACTGGGGAGGGATTGACACAGCCTTTTGGAGACTGACAGCTCAGTGTTTATTCAAGTTTATTTATTTGGAGGGTTTTTGAGATGAGATCTCAAGTAGCCCAGGCTGACCTCAAACTTGCTCTGTAGCTGAGCATGACTTTGAACTCCTGGTACCCTTATGCTCACCCCTCAAGGGTTGAGATTACAGACATGCATCGCCATGCCTGGCAGGTGTTTTATTTTTTCAAATGGCTCATATAAATAGTTTCTCCCTGTTTCAGGTATCTTGGTACCCTTACTCTTACAAATGTGTAGCTCTGTGACAAGGGGACTCATCTCCCTGTGTCTCATCAAGTTAATGGGGTTATCATTAGTATCCAGACACAAGCTCAGCACAGATATTAAATGTGTTTAAGGGAGAACTGAGGGACCCGTGTATTGACTGTTATAAAGCTGGCTTGATTTGGAATGTTTCACGGATGTTGGTTTTCCTCTTGACCTGTCAATCACAATGCTCCTTTTTTCATTTTCTTACTTTGGTAAAATATGCATAGTGTAGACCGCCCTATTTTAGGGCTGGGCATGGCGGCATGTGCCTGCAATCCCAAGTCTTTAGAGAACTAGGCGGGAGGGCTGAGTTGAGGCTTTCCTGGCTATGTATCAGCCAGTCTGAGACTAGTGCAGTCTACATAGGCAGACTCTACAGAAAAGTGAGTACATTTAGCCATGCTTATTACTTGTAGGCGTACTATTTAGTGCCACCACGCACATTCACTTTACTGTATGAAATATAGTACGAGCCAGCGAGATAGCTCAGCCTGTAAATGTGCACACCACCAAGCTTGGAGATCTGAGTTCAGTTCGAGGGACCACAAGGTGGAAGGAGAAAACCAACTCCAAGTCTTCCTCTAACACACACACACACACACACACACACACACACACACACCCCATGTTATATGTAAATGTGTGTGCATCCACACACAAATTAAAAACCCAGAAGCAGGCAGCTTAGGAAGGGGTGGGTGTGGGAGGTGTGAGGACAGTGCTTGGGGTAGGATTAGAATGAGGGGCAGCCGTGCAGAGGCCAACCTGGTCTCTGGCTGTTCCCTATGCAACAGAGATCACTCACTCTCGCCTAGTTTTCCAGTCATGCCGTTGGCCTCTTTTATCTCCATGAGCTCTTTGTCCCTGAGAAGGAAAGGTCTGGGCCCTTCTCCATCTTGCTGACGTCACTCTCTCGCCGTGTAATCAGTCCTGTGACTGAAGCACCCAGAAGTTCTAGGTACAGTGATCGGGAGCTCGTGACTCACGTTTCTAGGAGGTCTAGACGACATTGGCACTGAAGTCAGCAAGTCTACTTAATTCATTGAGCCGGAGAAGGCCAAAGTGTCAAAGGGCGTCTTCTGAAAGTCATAAGGAAAAGGGAACAAATGGAGCTTAATCGAAATGAGACGTGTCCACCCCTTGCTCTCTGAGAGTGTCCTCAGGCTGCCGGGTACTTGTCACCACTGCCATGAAGCTGACGAACCAAAGAAGAGAAAGTGACTGACCCAAGGTAGGGCCCTGGTGTCTGCAGAGTCAACCTTGGAGAAATGTTTCCAAATTTATTTATTTATTTATTGAGTTACACCTTCAGCAAATGTTTGCTTAGTGTATCCCCGGAACTGCAGTGCTCACTGAAAGATGTTATCCTTTCAAGGAAGTTTATAAAAATTGATTTTATTTATTTATTATGATTGTGTGTTTATTACATGTACATGGGCGTGTACTCATGTCATTGCACTTGAACTTTTTTTTTTGTGTGTGTGTGTGTGTGGACACCTCTGTGCAATTAGCTGCTTAACTCTCTCCACTTTTACATGGGTTCCAAGAGTGGAACTCTGGTTATCAGAACCGGAGCCATCTTTACCTGCAGAGCCATCCCAGGACTCTGAGGAAGGTTTCTAGCATGTAACTTTTCGAACAAATGCCTTTTCTTAATTCTGAGTTTATTTTAATATTTAACATTTTTCCTATTTATGTATATGAGTGTTTTGTCCTCTTCCTTGCGATGTTCAGAAAAAGGCCTTTGATACTTTGGCCTTATCCATTTCAAGGAATTCAATAAATTGCTGACGGCAGCACTGTCATTAAGGCATCTTGTGCATACCTGTTGCCTGCTGAGGCCAGAAGAGGGCATCAGAGCCCTGGGATCTGGAGTCACAGATGGTTGTAAGCTGCCGTGTGGGTGCTGAGAACCCAACTCGGGCCCTCTGGTTGAGCAGCCGGTACTCTTAACCACTGAGCTACCTCTACAGCCTTTAATACTGATTTTGTTTGTTTGTTTGTTTGTTTTTTGGTAGTCCTGGCTGTCCTGGAACTCACTCTGTAGACTAAGCTGGTCTTGAACTCACAGAGATCTACCTGCCTCTGCCTCCCGAGTGCTGGGGGTTAAGAGGTGTGTCACCATACCTAGCTGGTCTTTTTTTTTTTTTTTT
>REGO01000220.1:2009015-2106725 GCA_010120015.1 Rhombomys opimus | reverse complement strand
TTAGAGATAGTTTATTCTGGAGCCTGACCATGGCCCAGGAACACATATTTAGATTACCCCAAACTTCATGTTCCAATGTGGAAGCAGTTCCGTGAAGTTTTATGGTTTTACAGAACACTGAAAAATCTTAAACCAAGGCAAGTTTAAAATACATTGGTGGGCACATCAGAGAGGCACCGCCAGTGACCGGTGCAGCGAAATGGGGAAGGCTTTCCAAAGGCCCTGGCTGTTGGAGGCATACGTTTGCCATGTTAATAGATACCAAAAGGTTCTCATCTGCTGGTCACAGGATGTTGGTTCCGACTCAGAGGTGGACAAGCGGCTGCTCCAAGGGCTAAAGCTAGCCCAAGATAAGGCGATCAGCCTCCAGACCTGCAACATTCCAATCTCCACACCACTGTGGTTTAGTCAGTTAGTCAGTCTTCACAGACACAGCTTCTTTCCAGGAATCCTCACTCAGCCCCCCATTGGCCAAGGTCACAGCTGCACGTGTGGGAGGGCACTCACATTATTACAGACGTTCCAAGCTCCCTCCTAGCTAGGAAGCTCACTCCTAGGATGGGATGTAGATGAGGCTGAGGAGAGAGCAGGACAGCGGTCTTCAGAAGAGAATGGCTGGTACAGGCCATCAAGGAACCCCCTTCCCCCAAAAGAAAAACACAATCCTGGGTTATAAACAAACTGTTAGCTATTGTCATCTGGATGTGACATATGCTAGGGTTCTATACCACAGCTTAGCACAACGAAGTGAAAACTATGTGTTTACAATATCAAAATGGACTATTTTTAGATTAGACTCACTTTATACCTCCCTTCGTATTAAAGTTATTCGTACTCTATGAACTATCGTACGCATATTTAAATGGTCAGATATGAAGCCCCGAAGTTTTAGTTGTGAGCCTAGCCTTTAACTGCTGAGCTATCTCTCCAGCACAGGGGCCTAAACTGTTAATTAACGATCTTCTTTTGTTTAGCTGGCAGGTGTCAAATGACACAAACTTTTAAATATATCCCAAAGGTCTTAGACTGGCTATTAAATATCAAAGAGTATTAATATACTGTTTAAGGAAGACACTTCACTTCCTCACAGAGAGCTCATAAAACAAACCTAGAGGTTTCAGGTGAACACACCCACATGCAGCCACGTAGAGGTCAGAGACTCCACCCATCCACCTATCGATCCATGCATCCATCCACCCACCCACCCATCCATCCATGCATCCATCTACCCACCCACCAGTCCATCCATCCATCCATCCATCCACCCACCCATCCACCCATCCATGCATCCATCCACCCACCCACCATCCATCCATCCATCTACCCACCCATCCACCCACCATCCATCCATCCATGCATGCATCCTCCCATCCATCCATCCTTCCATACATACATCCACCCAACCATCCATGCATCTACCCATCCACTCATCCATCCATCCATCCATGCATCGATCTACCCACCTACCCGTTCACCCATCCATCCATGCATCCATCCACCCATCCACCCACCATCCATCCATCCATCTACCCACCCATCCATGTATCCATGCATCTATCTATCCATCCATCCATCCATCCATCCATCCATCCATCCACTCATCCACCCATTCCATCCATCCATCCATCCATCCATCCATCCATCCATCCATCCATGCATCCACCCATGCATCCTCCCATCCACCCACCCATCCATGCATCTACCCATCCTCCCATCGATCCATCCATCTATTGACCATGATTAGAGGCATTTGGAATTCGTCTTTTTAAAGGCAGAGTCTCATGTAGCCAAAGATAACCCTGAACTTGTGCTCTCCCTGCCTCCATCTCCTGAGCTCTGGGGATGCAGGTGTGTGTCCCGCACTGGCCCTGTACAGTGGTGGGGACTGGATGTAGAGCTGTGCATATAACAGGCAAGAGCTCCGCTAACTGAGCTACATCCCCAGCGGGTACTGGAGACCTTTAGGAGGGGAAGTCGTCTGCTACATCTCTTCAAATAATCTGATCACAGAAAAAAGAGTTAGAAGCGCTCGAATGTGAACCGCCATGTTCCTCTCATCTTCTGTTAGGACCCTGCTTATCAAAGCTCACCCTCCTAGCCTTGATAGCTCTTGAGGTGTTAGGAGAAGGCTGAGCTTTTGATAGGTAGCTGGAGTCTGCTATACCCTTCAGGTGAAAGTGAGGAGGGTTAGGGTAAGGGGTTTGCTGAACAGACAAAGGGACCTGAGTACAGTCCTAGGTCCTAGCACTCATGGGAAAGGCCCAGCGAGCTCCAGAGTCCGTGAGAGGCTTGTCAAAAAAAAAAAAAAAAAAAGGTAAAGAGTGATGGAGAAAGTTGATCCCTGCCCCCGCCCCATGTATGCACATGCATCCACACAGGGACATGTGTATACACACGTGCGTATGTATACACACACGCAAGACTAAGGGACCAGGTCTTCTGAGAGTGTCCCCCCACCCCTGCGTTTTCTCGACAAACAACGACAGTCACCTTCCTTTCATGTGGAGCCACCTGGCTTCTGGCCTCACACCTGGGATGGTGTGTTTCATTCCAGGCGAGGGCTAAGTATCTGACTGACCTGCCTTTCCACTCTCTGCCTCCCACTCCCAACTGGCACCCAGCCGCTGTGTTTGGGGGAGGGCAGCAACCGACTGCCACCTGGGGAGTTGGCAGGCACTCCCCTGAGGTGTCATGCGTGTGCATGCATGCGTGTGTGTGTGTGTGTGTGTGTGAGAGAGAGAGAGAGAGAGAGAGAGAGAGAGAGAGAGAGAGAGAGAGACACGCTGTCCAGGTCCTGCCTGGAACCTCATCTCTTGGGCGGTGAAAGCAGTCACTCTCCCCTTGGTCCCAACTCCTTCCTGAAGTCAACTCTTTCCTCCCATCCCACGTGGAGCAATGAAGCTGTGGGGGAGGGGTGAGGAAGCACATGTCCTTTTATGAGTTCCCTGGGGGTCAAAGAGTCACAGAGGTCTCCTCTGCAGAGAGCCTGGCTTCCTGACAAGCTGTCCATCTTGTCCTGCTGCTGGTGGCAGGAAGAAGCAACTGCCCCTCCCCTCCCACGGACAAGTCTGGCTTCGGGGACCTCACAGTGTGGAGAACAGAGTGGGGCTGGTGCTGAGACCCCGGCTTCAGGTCCCCTTCCACCTGTCTAGAGAACCTGAGAACAGACAGTTTCCCGGCATTGTTAGGAATTGCCTTAAAGATACAAATGACTTAAGTCATTGTGAACGTGTGGTGTGTGTGTGTGTCCGCTCGTGGGCATGTGTGTGAGTGTGGACAGAGTCTGAAGGCAGCTCTCTTCCTCTGTCGGTTTTCACGTTATCTCTTAGCCTGGACTTGCAGCTCATCAGCTGGGAATGCCGCATGGGCAGTGCGATCCCGGAAACCACCGGCTCCGTCCCTCCCAGCATGGGGGTATGGCTGTGCACTCTGGTATTTTTTAATGTGTGTGCCGGGCATCTGAACCCATATCTGAACTCAGGTCCTGATGGCCTTTCCCTGCCAAGCCGTCTCCCCAGGCCTGTGTTTACTGTAGTTTTCCTGAATGTGTACACACCAGTGTCACGGTCAAAACCAGGCAACACATGTGAGGGGGTTCTGTAAACCGCAAAAGGAGGTGCAGGGTTGCTGCTCCTACCTCTGACGCCCTAGAAGGTTCTGCCTTCTGCGAGATGCTCTGCGCTCTTTTCTAGGATCTTTCTAGGATCGCCTTGACATTCAAGTGCCCCCCCCCAGCCTGGGCAGTGAGACGGCTCCGAAGGGAAAGGTGCTCACTGCCAACCAGACAACCTGACCTGGTCACATGTGACCGAAGAAGAGGACTGACTCCCGAGTCAGGTCACTCCACACCTGCACTGTGGTAGGCATACTAAATGAATAAATGTAAAAATCAATCAACCAAACAAACAAACCAACAACAACAACACCCCCCCCCCGCAAAAAACCCAAACAACAAAACAAAAATGTGTTCTTGTGTCAGAATTCTCGGTTCAAAGGTCAACTCTTGTCATGGTACCTACACGGTACTACCACCCCATCCTGGTTCTATGTCAGCTGGGTAGAGGAAGACATGACAGGTATCAAGTGGTTTATTTGAAGGTGTAGTAGACACAGAGATTTAAGGTAGGAGGGCAGAGCTGGGATGTGAAGTAGGGAATGGGAAAAGGAAAGCAGACGCTCAAAGTACAGTGAGTAGATCCACAGCCCTAGGCTGTCCTTAGAGCAGCACACCAAAGTTAGGGTAAGGCGGCAATAATGTCCCCCACTTTGTGTGTGTGGTGTGGTGCTGTGTGTGTGAGTGCGTCCTGGAATTCACCCTGTAGCCCGGGCTAACCTTCAGCTCCTGACAATCCTGCTTCTGCCTCCTGAGTGCAGGAATTACAGGCATGAGCCATCTGTTGTTCAATTGAAATGACTTGATCCATGACCTCACGAAGTCTGATCAATGACACAACAAATACAGAGATAAACCTGTTGGAGCCTCTAACAAATTCCTTTGTGGAGTAAAGTATGTACACTGTGGCAAATGCCGTGTGTGGGCTGCTTCGTGCTGGGGAGCCCTCCAGTTTGTTTTCAGATAGGGAGCCTGCAGGTCCCTGTGTTTCCCAAGGAATCTGGAAGTGCTTCATGGGCGCCATGGACCCCTGGGAACACCAGCATGGGCCTAGTTCAGATGAGGTGTCAAGACTTCCAGGATAGTGTGTAGCTCAAGACAGGACTTGGAGCTCTGAGTGGAAACTGTAGGTCAGTCACAACACGCTTGGAAATCGTCCCTGAAATCCTGAGACGCTGCCCCTGTTCTCACGACAGGAGTTGTAACATGTTATAAGGCAGCTGAAAAAGTGCCTTCTGCCATGCCTAGCACCCCAAACGCCAGGTTCTTTGGTTCCTTTGTAGTCTTTCTGAGGGGCTCAAGAGCAGGCGTGCGGCTTCTGATTTCCATGGAGGTGAAATGTCTCTTGTGCTTATTTTAAACTCTATTATATTTGGGTTATTTAAGCCCCCACCTCCCTTCCACCAACCCTTTAACTCTAGTAAGAGAGAGAAGGTTCAGGCCCCTTTACTTCTGGCTGTTTAGGGTCGATGGGTCCTCTTTAGGGCTATACCAGTCTCCGGCAACAGCAAACACAGCAAGCAGTGTCCTCCAAGCTGCTCTGTTGAAACGTTTCTCTTTGTCTGTCTCCTCCAAGGCACCGCACTGTCGGTCTCTGGTCTCTCCAGCTGCCACACTTCTCTTTCTGGGCTCTCCTGTTTATATCCCTCAGAGTTCTAGACCAAGTTCCTCTCTGTGCTGCACAAGGCAAGCAAAGACCTCGCCCTGGCAGAGGCAGTTATCAGCTGTGGACAAACTGAAGCCCAAACTAAAACCCCACACTTGGGATTAAAACAAAAACAAATTTATGTAGCATAACCGAGTTTTAAAAGAAACCAAAACTTCCATTACAAATGTCTTTGCTAAAGATCTAAGCCACCTGCAGCTAAGGTCTGGTCTGCGAGGACACGGTGGCTTTCTGCTGTGATTTTGGTGCTTCTGATTATTCTGTTTGCTGCATGCTTCCAGAAAAATCTGGTGTCACCCTGTGCGCCAGCAGTGACCACTTATTGGCCAAATGTATGACTAATCTCTTTAACATTTTTAACTTAAAAATGTATCTTTATGCATGTTTGCCTGCCTGCATGTGTGCACATGCCTGGTACCTGAGCAAGCATGGGGGGGGGGGTTCGCCTGGAACTGGAGTTACACATGACTGTAAGGTGCCTTGTGGGTGCTGGAGCCAAACTCAGGTCCTGAGCAAGAACAGCAAGTGCCCTTAACAGCTAAGCCTTCTCTCCAGCCTTGATCAAGCCAAAGGCTTCTGGGATAGGACCTAGACCAGCCTGCCTGGTGGGGATGAGCTGAATTCCAAAGTTCTGGGTGGGTCCCCTAGGGTGCAGTGGCCTCTGCATACCCGGCTTAGTTCAGGCTCAGGAGATCATCTCTGTAATCATGGCAGCACGATGCCTTGCTGTGTGAGCATTCTGAAGGGGAAGCTACTCTCTTCACACACAACACTTACTTATTGATGTGTGTGTGTGCACATGTGCACACGTATGTAAATGCATGTGGAGGTCAAAGGACAATTTACAGGAGGAGCTTCTCTTTGACCACCCTGGGCCTTTCCTCCTGTTATTATCGAGGAAAGGATTTTCCAAGAAGAGGCACTAGGGCCAGGTCAGGAGAAGCCCCTTGAGCTGGGAAGATCTGAGAAAGACAGGGAAGAGACGTGGCTGGAGGGCAACCCGGGAAGGCTGGCATCGAACCCCTTCTGCCTTTCCCTTTACTATTTATTTTTTCCTTTACTGTTGGAAAATAGTTGCTTGAATTACTCTTATAAGGTCATTTCTTCTTTCTCCTGCACTCTCCCCCACCTTGTTTTGTATTTTCTAAGAGTGTCTTCAACCACTGAGTTGCTTCCTGCATTCACCGGAGGCTAGAGAGCTACAAATTCAATACTGTTATTTACAGCCTTACAAGATTTTAAAGCTTGTCCAGCCCCTGCCTGTGAGACAGTTAATTCTTAGGCATGTGGAAGATGAGACAGAAGAGAATGTTCAGATCCCAAGGCTCAGAGCTGACATTTATCATCATGACTCTCAAATGGTTAAAATTTCAGAATGTGCAAAGTGATTGCTTTCATTAATAAAGTGATAACTTTCATTAATAATTGTTAATAGGTATCTGGGACCAAATGAAGGCTTTTGGGTGATCCCCAGTGGAACTGGTGAATTTGGTCAAATAGCTAGGCCTCAGAGGTAGGTCTGATTTTATGCTAAGAAGCTTAAAAACATGATCTAAGCCACAGACAATTCAGTCATCTCTCTCTGCCAGTCTCTCAGGAGCTTTCCTTGGGTTTAAGGGTGGAGTCATGGCCAAAATTGCTAAGACTCCTTAACGGTAGGTAAGAGAGAGAAGGTTAGTGGGGAGAGGGGGGTGCGGGTTAGAGAGAGCGAGCCATGTAGTTCTTTTCGGTTTTCGTTCACCCTAATTATTCACATGTCTGTTCCGGGCTGTACACCTTGGCAAGGAAGCCGGAAGTCTTGGATGGGCCAGACAGCACCACCAGGAGTCAGACCTCAGCTTCCACTGAAACACCCACCGGGCTTTGTGGAGAAGGGCAGGGGGGAAGGCTGATAAACAGCAGGAGGGTGCTGGGCAGGTACATTAGCAAGCTCCCTGTGGGCTCCCAAGGCAGTATTAGGATGTAACGGGGATTGTTTGGGCGACCACAGCTACTTCCTGACCTTTGCTTGAGATGTTAGATGGGAAACATCTTCCTGGTGATGGCATTGGAGTGTGCTAGTTTGCAAACCCAAGAGGGTGAATGAAGCATGACTAACTAGCCTTCCATAAGGAGACAAGGTGGAGTTTTTCAAGAGGTGCAGAATGCCGCCTGGGGTGGAGGGAAAAAGCTGACCAGAAGGTGGGACAGGAATTTCTAACAAGGATCTTAACTGTGCCTTCTACTCACTAAACAGGCAGGGACAACCTTAAACTTCCGACTCTCCGGCCTCTCCTGCTCAGATGCGAGGGTTGCAGGTAAAGCCTTCAATCCATCTTGAGTAATCTGATTTACCAAAATAAATACAAGCGGCTTTCTGTTTTGTTTTTTTCTCAACAGTTTCTCACTGTATTGTCCAGGCTGGTCTTGAATTCTTCAGTATTCAAGTCAAAGCTTTTGAAGTCCCTCTCCCCACCACCACCCTGGATTTTTTTCCAGGCAGGGTTTCTCTGTGTAGCCTGGGCTGTCTTGGACTCCCTTTGTAGACCAGGCTGGCCTCAGACTCACAGAGGTCCACCTGCCTCTGCCTCCCGAGTGCTGGGATTACAGGCGTGCGCCACTACCGCCCGACTGCCTTTAGACGTCTTGAGAGAGCCCGGCATCTTGCACAGCTGGACAGATTGTCTAGTAGGTGTGAATGAATGAATAAATGACTGACTGACTGATGGGTCCTTCCAGACACAGCCAGTGGTGGCAAGCACCCTGATCCTAATTGACTCTTATATCTGTCACAAGTCGTTAATATCTCTAAGTACCTTTGAAATGTCAATTAAGCAAATGGTTCATCAGTTAAGCTCGCCGAGGACCAAAGATCAACATGCACGATCCCTTTATATATTTATAGCATGGTGTTTGTTTATGTTTCGAAATGATTCTATATGAGCTAAGCATAAAAGTTCCTACTGTACTTTACGTGGCCGGACCCGGATTACTTTAAGTAAATTAAACAATATTTTAAAAATCACATTTATTTATTGTATCGAAGCACTCGAGCGTGTGTGTGTGTGTGTGTGTGTGTGTGTGTGTGTGTGTGTGTGTTGTGGTGGATGCAAATGGGATTCAGAGTCAGTTCTCTCTTTACCGTGTGGGGCTCAGTGACCAAACTCAAGTTGTCACGCTTGGCAGCAGATGCCTTCACCCACTGAGCCATCTTGGCAGACCCGCCCTGTGAAACTTTCCAAGGAGACTCTGGGAGAATAACCATATGTCGGCTGAAATGTTTTCTTCCTCAGTTCCCTCTGGATTAACGCTGGGACAGCCTCATGCTGGCTATCCTTTCTAGGTCTTTTCTGAAGTGTCTGTAATTAATAGGGTGTATGTTTGCTTGTATCTTGGTTTAGTCTAAATATTGACACATCCTCTCTTAAATATTTAAGAAGCCTGCTAGAAAGCCAAATGCTATGGCTTAAATTCCTTACATCAATGATTAAAGATTTCTAATCTTGTCTTTTAAAAGGCACACTGGAAGTGTCGCCCGTGACAATGGCTGCCAAGGCAGTCGATAGGAGGGTAGATATGAGTCGTAGAATGATTGAAAAATCTTTTCAACAAAGCCCCAGTTAATTCTTGTCCAGTGTTAATTCACAATAGATCTGTCTGCTTAATCTTCTGTTACTAACGTATGGCTTATAAAGCTGTCCTAAGGTCAATTGTTTCTTAGTTTTGAGACTGTTTACTTATTACCTGACAGCTTGATTAGGGAACCATGAACCAGTCCTGGAAAACCTTTGGAAAACCTGCGGCTTATCACGTCTAAAAACTGCAGGTCAAAGGTCTGGATAGCTTTAGATTGTGCTTAGTCAGATGGGCCAGACAGGTGGAGACTGCCCTGGTTCACTTCCTTCCCTCCCCACCTTTCCTGCAAGCTGCCATATCTTTCCCCTCCCTTTCTCCCCTCACCAATTTGTTGTTGTTGTTGTTCTGACACTTGATCTCACTATGCAGCCCAGGCTGGAATGGAACTTGCCACATAGACTAGGCTGGTCTTGAACTTGCTACGTATAGAGGATAACAGTGAACTTGCCATCCTCCTACGTCTACTTCCTGAGTGTGTGTCTCCGCAAATGCCTAGCCTAGATGGTTTCCTTATCTGAAGACTAATTAGGTGGAAATTTTCTCTTCCTCTTAATAATGTAAAGACCATTTTTTTTCTCAGTTTCTCTCTCTTTTTCTCCCCTCCTTCCTCCCTCCCCACCTTGCTGCATCTCTCTCTTCTTTCTTTCCTTTTTCTTTCTTGGGATAGGGCCTCGTATAGTTCAGGTTGGCTTTGAACTCACCATGTCAGTGAGACTAACCTCTGGAATCTCCTACTTCTTCCCAAGTGCCGGCCTCACTTGGTGCTTGAGAAAGAACCCGGAGAACCCAGATGTGCTGCGTCACTAAAGCACACCCTCAGAAACATGCACCTCAGCTGCCAACCCCACGAGCGAGAGACGAACATTTCCCGTCTGAAGGGCTGGCTTCACCGCTCCTTAACACACATAGTTCCTTTCCTGCAGTAGATTCAGTGCTGCCCTGTCAAGCTGCTCCATGCCCTCTGTGACACCCGCTTTTTGAAAGTCAGAATGCCGTTAGGCAGGGAGAAGTAGAGGGATGGGCTCTGGGATCCAGGTCTTTCTCTCCCTCTCTCTCTCTTTTACAGTATTCTTATCTTAATTTCTGTCACTAAGGTGACAACTACTTCTTAACCTCAAGGAAAGAACTAAACTTCCTGTAATTTACATAAAAATGTTTTTTGATTGTTTTTTTATTTTTTTTTATTTTTATCAGTTACATTTTATTAATTCTGTATCCCAGCCGTGCCCCGAACCCTCGTTCCCTCCCAGTCCCTTCCTCCCTCCCTCATCACCACTGTGCCCCTTTCCAAGTCCACTGATAGGGGGGGACCTCCCCCCATTCATCTGATCCTGTTTTATCAGGTATCTTCATTGAGTTCCTGTTAGAAATAGTCCTTGTTCCCCTCACTTTGGGAAACCAATTGGTTACTGAGCTACCACAGGCTACATCTGAGCGGAGGTTCTAGGTTATATCCATACATGGTCCTTGGTTGAATGTTTAACGCACCTGGCTTCTGACTTTCAAAAGCCCTTCTCCAGCTGGGCACGGTTGCTCAGGCCTTTAATCCCAGCAGGGGCAGGCAGGGCTCCTTGAGTTCCAGGCCAGTCTGATGATGATGATGTAGTGAGTTCTAGGACAGCCAGGGTTCTGTGGAGGGCCCGACAGAATAGCTCCTGCAATGGAGGTGGTAAGAGGGTGTCTTTGTTAGGGCTTCTATTGCTGTTTTGAAACACCATGACCAAAAAGCAAGTTGTGGAGGAAATGGTTTATTTGGCTTGCACTTCTGAATTGTAGCCCATCATTGGAGAAGTCAGGACAAGAACTCAAGCAGGGCAGGAAATGGAAGCAGGAGCTATGCAGAGGCCATGGAGGAGTGCTGCTTACTGGCTTGATCATAATGGCTTGTTCATCCAGCTTTCCTGTAGAACCCAGGACCACCAGCCCAGATGGCACCACCTACAATGGGCTAGCTCCCTCCCCTGCCCCCCATCAATCACTAATTAAGAAATTATCCTTTAGGCTCGTACACAGCCCCATCTTTTAAAAAATTTATTATATTTTTTATTTTTTTATATTAATCACAGGTTATTTACTTTGTATCCCAGCCATAGCCCTCTCCCTCATTCCCTCCCAATCCCACCCTCTCTCCCTCATCTCCTCCCTGACCCTTTCCAAGTCCACTGCTAGGGGAGGTTCTCCTCCCCTTCCATCTGACCCTAGCTTATCAGGTATCTTCAGGACTGGCTGCAATGTTCTCCTCTGTGGCCTAACAAGGCTGCTCCTCCCTCTGGGGAGGGGGGTGTCAAAGAGCCAGCCATTGAGTTCATGTCAGAAATAGTCTCTGATCTCCTTACTAGGGAACCCACTTGGAGCTACCATGGGTTACATCCGAGCAGGGGTTCTAGGTTATATCCATACATGGTCCTTGGTTGGAAAAACAGTCTCATAACAGACCCTTGAGTCCTGATATATTTTGTCCTTGTGGAGCTCCTGTCTTCTCCAGGTCTTTCTATCTTCCCCTTCTTTCATATGATTCCCTGCACTCAACCAAAATTTTGGTTATGAGTCTCAGCAATCTGCTTTGATAAACTGCTAGGTAGAGTCTTTCAGAGGCCCTCTGTGTAGGCTCCTGTCCTGTTACTTGTTTTCTACTTCCCATGTCCATCCCATTTGTCTTTCTAAGTGAGGATTGATCATCTTACTCCGGATCCTCTTTCTTGCTTAGCTTCTTTAGGAGTACAGATTTTAGTATGTTTATCCTATCTTATAGGTCTATTACCCACTTATAAGTGAGTATATACCATGTGTATCTTTCTGCTTCTGGGATACCTCACTCAGTATGATTTTTCTACATCCCATCCTTTGCCTGCAGATTTCATGATTTCCTTGTTTTTCATTGCTTAGTAGTGTTCCATTGTGTAAGCACAGCCCAATTTCATAGAGACATTTTCTCAACTGAGGTTCTCTTTTCTCAGATGACTTCAGCTTGTACCAATTGGACATAAAACTAGCCAGTCCAGGAAGAAGGACTGTTCTGCCATCAGGGAGGTGGTGACTCAAGAGATAGCATTGCCATTCACGAACGGGTCCATGGGGTGGGCCTTAAGAAGCATGCCCTTCAGGCACCAAAAACACCCGGATATTTACCACGAAGGATATGAGGACTCCAGATGCTAGAGCCAACACCAGGTTCAACTAAGCCATCTGTGCTAAAGGACAGGAATGTCTCACCCCATCTTTGTGGGTTTAGCCAGAACAGTAACAAGAACGGGGATTCACCAAAGGGTCTGATACTTTGTAACCTACATCCTTGTTACAGGATAGAAAATCGACAGTTGACGTGCACAAGGACTGTGGTGTGTCAAAAAAAAAGTTATAAAACTACAAAAAAATAGATGACTGGGTTCTTTCTTGGAATTTTCTACTGCGTTATACAGCTGAAGTTGCATCTTGGTTGCATTCAAAGACCATCCCATGCCATGTTGCCAATGGCTTTCCCGGAGGCATTAGTGCTGGCAACACCTTGAATCACTGGGACACCTGTCTCAGATTTGCTCACAAACATTTTCCAAATCTCCAAATGGGTGTTTTTTTTTTTTTGTTTTTTTTTTTTCTTCCTAGAAATTTATTTTGTGCCCTCAGGGCCTTGTTCTAATGGTTGCAAAGGACCGTTGGGCTAATTTCCTTGGGGCATGACCTCTCTCTTTGGAAGAATTCTGCACCCACAAATCACAGGTGGAACAAGGAAGTATTTTTATTCATGTGCCCCAGTTCCCCTTTCTTCTTCAGAGATGGCTGCTGAAGGCTTTGGGATTACCCCCTGGCCTGCCTCTTGCCTTCAGGGTAAACAGATCATAAACCCTGCAGTAAAGCACTTTGGAGGTTTTAAAGACCACATTTACAACAGGTTTGATCTCTAAAATCTGAACTTTACTCATGAAAGAGAACGCCAAAAAGAAATGAAAGAGCAGTCTGTATTACCCGCACCCCTCTCTCGCCTCCTACCAGAGCATTGCATGTTCCTCATGCTCAGATACCCTATGAGGTCTGCGGTGCCGGCTGACGGCCCTGGGCACGCTGGAGGGCTGCTCACGTGACTCGCAGTGTTTCAGGCTTGTGGGAGAGCTTGTGTGGAGAGCGTATTCCGAGCACCGAGCATGCTCTCCCTGAGATGGCCTTTGAGGAACAGCCCCTGAGAGCCTGGACTCTGAGAGCTTGTGGCCCTCCCAGGCTTGCATCAGAAATAATGAGTGCCGAGTTGCCACCTGCCATCAAGCCTTTTTGCTCAAGCTTCCAACAGCTTTGCTCCTTGCGGTTCTTCTTCTGTTCCTGGTGAGAATATCTAACCCGGAGACAGATGAGTGGAGGTCCAGAAAGAATGAAGGGGGGCGTGCCTGGGAACCTAGGGGATGCTCTATTTTTAGACACACTGGCGGGAGTGCTAGACTTTCAAAAACACCAAGGCAAGGTTCCTCACGACTACCTCAAGCCTGCGTCTTGTCCAGAGGATCGGAAAGGACCTTCGCCCTTCCCTTCGATTTCAGTAGCAACAAGGAGAACCACGCTGCTCATTGTCCCCTTCTCCCAGACTTTTTCCACATTCGCCCCACCTACCCTGGCCCCTCGCCCACTCCAGCCCTGCCCCTCCCCTGGCATGACAGGCATGACTGTTTACATACTTGGTCGGGTGACATTTGTCTTTACTTCTCACGCTCCAGTACCTACCTCTTGCTTTCAGCTGCAGAAACTGCTCATAGCCAGGACATAGAGAATAACACTTCCCAGAGCAGTGAGGGCCTGGAGGCTGGCTCGAACCTGAAATCCAAGGGCAGAAGTCTGTACTGGTTAAGTTACAAATTTGCTTCACAGGGTCTTGCTCTGCAACCCAGGCTCCCCAGGAGCTTGTGGTCCTTCAGCTTCCTGTCGATTACATGCCCTGGTTCCATCTCTTACTACCAGTAAACACACACACACACACACACACACACACACACACACACACACTCAGCTGTCACGGTTATGCAGTCCTTTCACCTGGGGCAATTCTTTAGTCTTCCCCAGCTCTCAGGACCTCCTTGTGCAGGCTTGGCCCCGGGCGTGCCTGGTGCTTCCTCATGCCCAGATGCAGGTCCTCCTCCTCAGCAGCAGTGTGATGTCCAGAAAGGTTCTTGTCCACACTCTCCCCACTGCTGCTGTTACAGCAGCCACCTTCTTCACCTTGCCTTTTCTGCTATAAACTTTCCATTTCCTGCTTCATAAATGTCAACTATCTTGTGAGGTAGAGCAGCAATATCCTGCCTGACCATCCTGCTGTGTTTGCCCGTTTTGAATGCTCCCTTCACAGGCCCACGTGTGGACCCTGCAGTCTCCAGCCTACGGCGCTGTTGGAAGGTGATGGGAGATTTAGGAAATGGGGCGGTGACATCTCTAGGAGGGACAATTGAACCCAGCTCCTAAGTTTCTGTCTTTTTCTTCTTGGCTCTCTCTGCTTTAGACTTCTACATCATAATGAACTTGTGCCACAGGCCCAAGTGTCTATGGTGTCTATGGACAGAAGTCTCTGGAATAATGACCCAAGTAAACCTGCAGCCCGTAAGATTATATTAGGCCCTTGTCTTAGTAACGGAGCTCTAAGGTACTGTTCCTCCCTCAGGAGGAACCCATTTATGCCTCTCCTGGTGACTCCCGAGTAAACGGCTGCTGTGGTGGCTCTCCGTTGGTACTCTTCTTCAGATTCCTTTTTATGACGCTTATTTCTTTACTATTATTACTATTATTATTTATTACAATGTATTCGCATTGTATCCTGGCTGTCGTCCCTTCCTCATTGTTCACACACTTACTAAGTGTGTGAGTCACACACGCTGCATGGTGCACAGAGAAGCCAGAAGATAACCTGTGGGTATCAGCTCTCTTCTTCCACTACGTGACTCCTAGGGTCCACCAGATGTGGCAACAAGCATTTTGACTGTGCCATCTCACCGGATGTTTAAAAAACGTGCATGCCTGCTGCCTGCGGAGGCACCAGGTCTCCCGGAACTGGTTACAGGTACACGTTGGAAGTGGGTGCTGGGATCAGACCCTAGCCATCTTCAAGAACAAGTGCTCGCCAGCGTCAAGCCTTCACTCCGGCTCCTCCGCTTTGGTTCTGTGACACAGTCCTTCTCCGTATGGCTAGCTACCCTGGGGTTTTCAGGGACCCTTCTGCCTGTGCTTCCGTGTGCCGGGATTATAGTACCACCACACCCCTGTACCAACGCGTACCACCACGCCCAGATCCAAATGCCTCCTTTTCTTTTTGTTTGTTTGAGACAAAGCTCACTTGATGGCCCAGGCTGGCTTTAAACTTGTGGCGACTGTCTTGCTTCACCTCCTGAGAGCTAGGATTAAGGGCATGAGCTACCACACCTGGCTGTAAATAATTGCTTTTCTATTTTTTTATTATCCTTCCTGCCTCCCACCGACATCAGCTAGGATTTTTATTGTTTTGGTGTTTAATGTTTTTGTAGTTAAAAAAAAATACATTCTAGATCTTTAACCACCTGCAAAATATAGTTGGCAAATATTTTCTCCTGTTCTGTCTGTCCACTCATTCCCTTGACCATGCAGAAACTTTTTTTTTTTTTTTTTTGACAGGGTTTCTCTGTGTGGCCTTAGCTGTCCTGGACTTGCTTTGTAGACCAGTATGGCCTCAAAGTCACAGAAATCTGTCTGCCTCTGCCTCCCCAAGTGCTGGAATTACAGGTGTGTGTAACATGCCTCGCTGCAGAAAATTCATTGTTTATTAACTCTTGGTGTTGATTCCTGTGCTATTGGAGTCCTATTCAGAAAGTTCTTGTTTGTGTCTATATCTTGAAGTATTTTTCTATGTTTTTGTCTGACAATTTCAGCTTTCAAATTTGATCCATTCTGAGTTGGTTTCTGGGCTGGTGAGTGACATGGCTCTAATTTCACTCTTCTGTGGAGAGAGTTTCTCCAGCACTGTGGCTGAACAGGCACCTACCTAATCCAGGGCATGTGATCCACAGCTTTGTCAGAAATCTGGGGGACATGACTATGTGGGCTTATTTTTCCCTTTCTTTTATCTATTGATCTACATCTCTGTTTTTGTTCCAGTGCCTGGCTGTCTTTGTCACTGTGGCTCTGTAGTATAATTTGAAGTCAGGTCTCATGGTACCGCCAGAAGCATTCTTTCTGATTACGATTTGCTTTAGCAATGCCATCACATGTTTCCAGGTTAATTGCAAGATACTTTTCTTTTTTTCTTTTTTCTTTCTTTATTTTTATTTTTATTTTTATTTTTTTTAGTTCTGTGAAGAATGTGACTGGAACTTTGATGGAGATTGCTTTAGACTCAGAAGTTATTCTTGGTAATGTCATTTTTCACAACACTGATTCTGCTAAGCCAGGCTCTCTCTCTCTCTCTCTCTCTCTCTCTCTCTCTCTCTCTTTCTTTTCTTTTCTTTCTTTGTTAGTGTTGCCATGCTCACTGGAGGTGCCTTTTGCTTCCTTGCTTAGCTTATCCCTGGTGCTCATCATTTTTGAAGCTAATGTGGATGAGATGTCGCCTCATTTCTTCCTCAGCAATACTGTTATTGCTATGTGAAAGCTGCTTGTTTTTGCTGATCCTGTGACTTTTACTGAAAGCATCTAGAAGATTGGAGAGTTTTCTAGTGGAGTCCGTAGGACTTTTGAAATATAGACTCATTCCTTCATGATAAAGGTCCCAAGGAAATCAGAAATCCATTGAACACGCTCCAATAAAATAAAAGCTATATACTTATAGCCAGAATCATACCATCGGGAGAGACAGAGCATAAACACTGACCTGAAGTGAGACAAGGGTACCTATGAGCTTCACTCTTATTCCGTGTAATGTTTACAGTTTTGCTAGATCAAAAAGAAAAGAGAGATGGAAATGGGATAGAAATAGGAAAAGAAGAAGTCAAATGATCCCTGTTCACTGGTAACATGATTTTATTAATACATTTGGCTATTAAACTACATTCAAATATATTCTTTTTTGTGATACTGAGGATTTTATTTTTTTACGCGCTGGGCAAATGCTCTACCGTCAAATTATATCTGAGCCTCAAATATATTATTATTGAAATATATTGATAACTACTTAGTAGATTGACCTTGAGTGTCCTTTAGATAACAACAGAAACCAAGGGACAAGCGACAAACTTTAATCTAACATAGGAAGAACAAAGTTGTTTTTTGTAATGGTTTCCTGTAAGGCTCATGCTATGTTTGGAGTTTGGTTTTAAAAGGTAGATACTATTTCCTGACAACCAGAAAACCTTAGGGTGTACCCCTTTCTCCTTCACTTTTTATAAGTGTACACAGACCATTTCCATAAAAATTCTCACCTGGCCTATTTGAGAGGGTAGAGGAAAAGAAGGTGGCAAAACACATACCTAACTTGAGAAAAAATAGAAATTACAGAGTTATAAAATTGAAATCAAGACAACCGCATAGTCTTTAAACATGTGCCCTACCTCTTGAGGTTGTGTGGGTGAGATGGTAGAAATCCATGATTTTTAAAACAAAAAACTGTTTCTAATGCCCCACACCACAACCCCATCCAGCAGTCTGCTCAAGACTTCAGTAAAGTAGGGTCTTAACCTGAGACACTCAGCAGGCATGCGCGCACTCACACACACACGTATACATGCAAACACACACATACATGCACATACATGCACAGGCACATAGACGTACACATATACACATACATTAAATAAATGTAATTTAAAAAAACTTTAAAAACAGTCTGGGGAAGTCAGTAACTCAGTCTGAGAAGCTTACAGTTCCTGATCATTTTGAGGTTTATCCGACTCAGGACAACCAGTGAAGAGTTTTGAGTAAGTGTGATCTCCTAGGTCCCAGAATGAACAGGGGAGGGTCTCAGAATCACCAAACATGCCCCAAGTGGGTGAAGGCCTCCAGGGCCCCCATCACATGTCAGGCTGCTTCCCTTGTCAGAGCTGGCACCAGGGCTTCAGCTGGGTTTTAGCATTACCCCACCATTGACCTCAAGGCAGGGTTCTCTGGGCACAGCACTGGAAGGACGTCGCCCTTTCTGTCTCATGGTCTCTTAGGAGTGTGTGTTTGTGGGCATCTAAGAGCGGCAGCTCACCAGAAAACACACTGGCCGGCGATGAGAACTGTGTGCATATGAGTGAAAAGGATAAAACCCTTGGTGACCTAATTAATTCTGGGATTTTCGTCCTATTTATTTTTATTGTTTATCTTATTTTAAAGATGTAGTGTTACCTTTTTACTTATTGGCATAGTCTAGCCTGTCTAACAAGGACTCCTGTGTTAAAAAGAAATTAAAATAGGGATAGAGAGACGGCTCAGTGGTGAAGAGGGCTTGCTGCTCTTGCAGAGGGCCCGGGTTCAGTTCCTGCCACCCCCATAGGCACTTAGAACTGCCTGCCACTTGAGTTCCAGGGTTCTGAGGTTCTTCATTGACCGTCATTGGCCATCACTTGCACTCGCTTACACATAGTGCTCCTCCCCCCCCACATAATTTAAAAAATGTTAAAAGTTAGTAATGATTTAAGGATCTGACAAGGTAGTATATGTTTATGGTCACCATGGTGTAAAAACATAAAATATGCAAAGCATAATACCGTGTTAAGAAAAGTCACCAGTAAACGATGGCTTAGCCACCTACTGTCTCTAGATGAGAAAACCAATAATGCTAATTGCACATACACAGGGACATGGATGAAACAGGAAATTATAATGTTAAGTGTGGGGGTTGGGGGGGAGCCAGGCTCAGAGAGACAAGTATGTCACATGAAACAGAGCGAGGCTACTTGGGAAGAGAAAGGGGCAGATGGGAATGGGGAGGGAAAGGAGAGAGGCCAAAAGCAAGGTGGATGTGGTGGAAGCATGAGTGAGAGCATCATAACAAAATTCCATTATCTTATATACTGAATATATACCCCTATATCTAAGAGCAAAACGAAACAAAACACCCTCCGACAAACCAAGCCACCAAGCAGTGGCATGCTATCATGCATGCTGCTGCTGAGTCCACCCTGGCTGCTAGCTAATTTTCATACCCGCATATAGACAGATGCCTCACCTTTTGGTGTAGCTATAGCGTGCCACATTCCCTAACACAGACCGCTGCCCGTTCTTCAGTCTGCCCCTTGGTGAGTGGCAGATAGGGAGGGAACATGTCTGAATTCCTAGAATACAGCGACTCTTTGCCTCCGCTGTCCCTGGTCTTATCAGTACAACCTCTTATCCGCTCACTCACTCACTTGGCACGGATTTATGAGTTCAGTTTCAGAGCTCGCCATGTGTTGCCTATCAGTCCAGGTGAACGTAGATCTTGACTAATTTCCACTTTAAATGAATACTGCATCGCTTTACAAATAAAGGCTTGTTCGACAAGTTGGGAGCCTGGAGGCTCTCCCATCCAGTCCCTGCTAAAAAGGGACCACTCATGGATCACTCTGACCTCTCCCAGCGAGCTGAGGGGATAAGCCTTGAGAACACGCCCTGGTGCTTTCAGAGCTTGCTTCAGATACTCCTTCTTCTTCGGGCCCCTTCTATACATTTCCATCCAGACTCTCCACCTTGCCTGTGAATGAGTTTGGCAGGGTTTGGGAAGCCGGTTGAGTGTCTTCCAAGTGCCAGATGAGTAGGAGAGAGGTCCCGTCCCAGCCAACTAGTAGGTAAGTATTAGTCACACAGGGGCACAAACAAGTCTGGAAAACCACATCTAACCAGCTGTGGCCAGCGGTGCCCATTGCTGGCTGCCTACAGACACCTCTGTGCTGCGTTAAGAAAGAGTTCCCACTTGTTGCCGCAACACAGCCAGCTGCTGGGAATTAGGTGGTGAAGATCAGAGGCGAGGGGGCGGCGGCAAGGGCTGAAAGGGAAGGCAGGGCCGCTCCCTGCACAAACAATTCCCTGTGACTCTCCTCCAAATGGGAGTTGGCACCAGGAGGAAAAGAAGGCAGCTCTCCACATCCTCACTGATTCTTTGGTGAAGACTTGGTGATGAGGGAGGGTCTCGATAATAGAAATCAGGGTTCCAAGGAAAAGAAGTAGAAGGGCCTTCGTGAAGATCAAAATGCCCAAGGTTTTCCCTTTACACGGTTGGATGCCAGAAGAAGCTTCTAATGTCTTCTCCAACATTCACCACAGAAAATCCCACACCAGAAATCTCATTGTCATTTCTCTAGGCTTTGAAAGTGTTAATTTCTATCAATCAGAAGAATAAGCTGTGAGCTGTGAGCATTTTTCTCCTATCTTTGGGTGTGATTTTAAAATTTAAATCTAAGATCGCAATCTTTTTAAAATCTGGGAAGTGAATTACAGTGCATCCTTTAAAAAGCGTGCTTTGAACTGCAGGTCCTTTCTTGGTTGGTGACAGTCTTTATCAGTGCTAAAGGAAGACTGTAAAATCCTTTCGCTAGGATTTTACATTGCTATTAACACATTTGGAATGAATTTTTTAAATGATACAATTTCTAAATACATTTGAAACCGTGACACATTTTGACTGGTGACTTGAATGTAAATGGACCTCAATTTGCAGAATAGAGCAGATCTGGAGGAAAAAAAAAAAAAAGCCCACTGTGGTAGGATGCTTCCCAAAGCAGTGGTGAGACTATGATTTCACCTTGCTAAAGGTGGCCCTGCTACTGGCATCCTTCATTCGGCTAGTTATCATGGTTTGATAATCCATTAAGTAAGCATTTGAATACCTACAGTGTGGCAGATTGAAACTTCTGTATGTCTTATTTCCTCTTAGATGAATTCCTCTAAATGTAAACTGCCTCCCTGCATTGATTAACTTTTAGGTTTTTGAGATAGGACCTCATGTATTCCAGACTGGTCCCTCCCAGAGAGGCCTGCCCTTCTGATCTTCCTGCTTCCATGGATGATGTATCTCCATCCTGCCCAGTTTTATAACACACTGGGCTCAAACCCAGGGCTTCCTGCACTCCGGGCAAGCACCGAAACAAGTGAGCCATTCCCAGCTGTGCTGTGTCTTTGGCACTTAAATTCGGGGATGATACATAAATAGTTGCTGAAAAAAATCCATATCATTGTGTCTCTTTTAAAAAATAAAAAATACTGAACTTCAGATAGGTTTAGAAAATTGCTTAAGGCTCCAAACCCCCCCAAGAGGCAGGCTTAGCATTTAATTTCATTGAACTCTAAAGACAACATGCATGCAAATGGGTAAGGTGTTACTTGGTAGCAAAGAAAAGAAGATGGTGCTTATTGGAGAGCCTGGGTTCACTGAGCATGTGGCACTTGGACCTGAGCCTTGGGGGATGAATTTCTCTGGCAAATTAAGAGTGTCTGATTTATTAAGAAGAAGCACAAAGTTTGCTTTTGAATAACCCCCACACGTGCCAAGGCATCTCTACAGTAATTTCTTACCTGAGAACTTCAGACTATCTGACTAGATTTGGTGTTTTCTGTTTCTGTGGGTTTAACAGAAACCATGTCCCCAGTGTCTGCTCCCTGGAAAATGTTCCTCAGTTGCTCTTTGCGGCTCTTTTGAGGAGTTGCTGTTTGGAGGAAGTTATTCGGCTTAGCTAATGCCTGTCAAGATTCCCATCATTACTAATGGCGGAAAGCAGCCTTGGCAGCCTGCTCTCCCTCTGGTCCTTAGTAATTGGAAGGGGAGATTGGATATTCTTTGCTTTTGATCAAGACTCATCTCCTGCCAGGAGCAAGGAAGGATGTGTAGGAGGGAATGTCTCCCATAATAACAATAACAAGAGTAATGAGTAAAAGTTTTCAACAGGATCTTGGGCAACTACATTACCCAGGCCATTTATGCTGTTTATAGTGCAAGTGTTTTTTTTCTATGTGAACAATGGTTCCCAAATGCCTTCCTTCCCTAGGCCCCTCCCGAACATGCTGAATGGTCCCGTTTGAGCTACAGAGAACAGGCTCCCCAAATTTGACTTTCTTTTTTTCCCCAGTGGTTTTTGGCAGTGCATAAAGCGTCGTGTGCAAGGGGCGCCCTTAGCCTGTAACCTCGGGGGAGGGCAATGGCCTCTGGGTGCGCGGTTTCTGGTTTTGAGGCTGATAGCACCTACCCTACTATCAGCTGTCAGAGACTGTGGCCCATGACAGGTCCCCGAGACTAAGAAAACCTCCCTTTCCACGTCTCTCCTCACTCTCGGCTTGAATGTAATTAGGAGGGAGGTTTAAGAAACTGGCTGCGGCAGTGAGCTGACTTCCCACACGTCCCTCTGTCCCACCTCTTGAGTGACTGAAAAGAGGAAGCAAGATTTCCTCTACCCTGCCTGGCTCTGTTGGACAGAGCCTCTTCCAGTCTCAGGCGGCCCAGCCTGGCAGCCAAGGCTGCAGGAAGTCTCTCCTCCTGCTCACCCCATCCACATCCGGGTGATGGGAGGATGAGCAGGAAGTGGAAAGTGTCCAAGGCTTTTCAAGCTCAGTGTGGCCTCGGCCGAGCTCCCAGCAGGCAGTGCGCGGGCCTTTAAGAAAACAATACCATTTTCCCCTGAAGATCGCACGAATGGCTCTCCACAATACGTCGTCCAGTTGCCTTTGACGTGATGGTTATTTTTTTTTCTTTTCATTTCGCGTGGGAGGAAAGGTCAAATGTCGTCCTGAGGAAGTTTTTGACTTAGGTATTTGGTGTACCGGGAGCAGGCTTCCTCCAGGTCTCTTCTAGGTCAGGGGACCCTGTGGGAACATGGATTTGCTGACCCTGATGCTTTAGATTTGGCAGCACACCCCTGGCTGCCATCTGTTCTGTCCCTTTGGACGTGTTATCACCTTACTTTAAGGAAGGGCTGGAATCCTTGGCGCCCTGCTGGAGTGTTGTTTAGATCAGACTATCCCTGGAGTGTGGTTGGACAACTCAGTGATGCACTCTGAGCCTCTCTCACGGGCCGGCTCTCCTCCTCCGGTCTTCGCTTCTCCTTGTGTGGGGGCTTCTTGTTTCTGTGGCCTCAGATGTTCGGGATGCGTCGAGATTCCAGCCTCGATCCCTCCTGTTCTGGGGTGGATTCCTTGTGACAGCACACTGCTAATGGAGGAAAGCTGTGCCCGTGGCTGTCGCTGGGTCTGCGAGCCCTTTCCCTGACGGCCCAGTGCTGTCTTCTCCTCCACCCGGCTCAGGAGTCCGGCCCTCACAGTGCTTCAGCGCCTGTAGCGTCTCTCAGAGTCCATGGAGATGCCCTCCCTCGTGCTGCCTTTGGTCTCCTCCAACGCTGGGCTCCTGGGCTTTCTACCACCCACCCTACCTCTTGGTTTCAGATGTGAAGTAGGTGCTTGGAGGCCAGGTGTGGTGAGGAAGTCGGCCTTTTGGGTCAGGTAGGCTGAATGTAGATTCGGTTCCTATCTGCTGCCGTGTGCACTCTCCTCGCCTCGAGGGTGCGGAGAGGAGGCAGAATCTCTGCTTTGGGCTTTCTTTCTGGGGGTGGGGTCAGGCCCTAGCGTGCTGCACAGTCAGCTTCTTCTACAGTGACATTTAAAGTAGCTGGGGTCATCAGGTGGTCAGTAGGAAGGGTCGTTAGGGAGGCCAGTTTCAGATTTCGGTTTGCTCTTGATGGCCTAGTATAGGGTCTCACTATAACTTTTGCTTCAGTGTAAATTTTGGGTTCCTGTTCTGGTTGGATGGTAGCAGGCATTCAGCGTGTTGAGAGTCCACGGAAGAGAAGCAAGCAGAGCACCCAAGAGGAAGACTTAGCTCCACCAGGGGTCAAGGTGGGATAGGATCACTGACAACTTGACAGAGGAAGCAAGGTAGTGGGAGGCAGCGCTTGTATCACGTGGTGGTCTCATCTCAGCAAGAATGAGAGGAGCAGCAACTGGGTGTGCAGTGTCCCAGGAGGCCAGGCACAGGCATGCTAGAGACAGCAGGAGGCCAAAGCGTCCTGGTGGGTAGGCCAGTAGATGGTCAAAATCTTATTTTTGTCATTTTAAAATATTATTAAAATTTTAATTAAATTTTTTTTTGAGACAGGATCTCACTTTGTAGCTGTGGTTGGCCTGGAACTCACTATGTAGATCAGGCTGGTCTTGAATTTCCAGAGATCTGACTGCCTCTGCCTTTGCCTTTCCTAAGTGCTGCGATTAAAGGTATGAACCACCATACCCAGCACATAGGCAAATATTAAAGGTGCATTTATGGTGGTGATGAGGCTAGCACTGGGAAAGCCAGGATCAGAAAAGGAAGCCACAGAGATGGAGAGGGGCTCAGTGATCCAGGAAACAGAGGGCCCACTTGTGGGATGGTCCCTTTACTTCCAGAGGTTTGAAGAAAGTTGCCGAAGAAATATCAGACAGAAACAACTCAAGAGGAGAGGGTTTGTTTTGGCCCATGTCTTCAGGGCGTTGTAGTCCGTTAGGGTTGGGAGCCGGTGTCGGTGCTCGTGGTGGTAGGCACAGTGACTCATTCCCGCCACGAGCAGGGAGGAGAGCCGGCTCCATCGAAGCCTCGAGCTGGCGGAGTGAGCTCCTTCCACCAGCCAGGCCCACGGCCTGAAGATTCCACAGCTGTCACAGCACTGTCGTAGGCCAGGACTGGGTGTTCAAACACAAGCCCCTGGAAACGTTCCAGACTCAAACAACAACCGCCACAAACTCCTCCTCCTGCCGCTTTAGAGTAATTACGGACTCATACGAAATTGTATAAACACTACAATCTTCTTTAAATGTTACACACATTCACCCATATTATCTAACTATAAACTTTAAATTACATTTCAGTTACTTATGGGGGGGGCACATGCCATGGTGCATGTGGTGGTCAGAGGACAGCTTGCGGGAGTCAGTTCTCTCCTACCTCAAAGGTTTTGGGGATGAAACCTGATGGTCAGGGTTGGTCTTTACCCAGTGAGCCACCTTGCTGGCTTTTACTTCACTTCAGTACAGACCAGAAATGGGAAACCAGGAGTTGGCACACAGCTGTTAGCCAAGATAAAGGCTTGTTCCGAGTCTTTGTCTTCGGCAGGTACTCATGCGTGTCTGTCTGTCTGTCTGTGTAGTTGTAGGCTATCTCATCCCGAATGTAGATTTAGATAAGCAGTACCTCAATTGAGATACAGAACTGTTAGCATGTCCGGGGCCTCCTAGTGCTGTTGTCTGTTCTGAGCATTGCTCTGAGAGGCTCAGCTAAAGTCTGGATTCAAACTGCCGTTGAACCAGAAAAAGAAAGGAAGAAGAAAGGAAGGAAGGAAAGGAGGAAGGAAAGCAAAAAGACCCTCTTGAGGTCAGTACACCATCCGTCTCTTCTTCCTCAATCAGGGACTTGCCTCCTTTGGAGAGCCTACTGGTACACCTTGGCTAAAGCTGGCCGTGTGTGGCGGTGGCGGGAGGCTTTCTTCTTTGATGGCGGCTCCAGGCTCTGCTCAGATCATATGAGGTTGAGTACAGCTGGTGTCTTGCCCAGGCTGTTTCCTTTCTTTAAATAACTTCCTCTCTGAGGCCTAGCAGAGATGAGCTGAGGTGCACAGAGTATGAGATGATGGTAGACACTCATGTGATAAGGACAGACAGGCCTGAGAGATGAGTTAGGAAGAAAGAATTATGGGGCCCAACATTTTGTTTATAACCTGATTGTTCTAATTCTTGAAAAAGACCCATTCTTTTCCAAGAGAGTAACTGTTTCTTCAAATATAACCCCTTGGCCTCTCTCAGTCTCTGGTGTACTCGAAGTTCATAAATATACTTATGTGTGGAATGACCCCAGGAGGCCCATTTCTGAAACTTAGAGAAAATGCAGGCATTTTAATATCCAGTAGCAAGCATGGCAAGTCAAAGTGATTGTAATCTTAGACATGTTGTGAAAGCATCTTAGATTTGGAATAGTTTTGTGATAATTGTGTGTGTGTGTGTGTGTGTGTGTGTGAGCATGTATATGTATGTCTCTGTGTGTATATGGTTTTAGGAACCACTGCTCCAAAGCTGCAGTATTTGTGAAAAGCTAGGAACCAGAGCTCGCAGTTTGCAGGATCACAGGTTAGCACATGCCCGTGAGCTTCAGCCAGCGGCTGTTTTTTCTTTTTTTAAACTCTCAGTCGTTCATCCTCTGGATGCCACAAGCCAGAGTTAGTCTGTCCGTGTGAACCACGCAGAGTAAACGCACTCCCCTCCCTCCACGCCATTGCCGTAGATATTTGGAAGCAGCTCTGTGTTGCCTTGAAGCTGGCTCGCTAGAATAAACACCTTCGCTTCCTCTAACTGTTCCTCCTGGCTGTGGAGGAACAGTTCATATTTCCCAGGCTGTGCCATTGCTGTCACTTCCTCAGGAAACACTCGTGTTTACCCACATCACTCCCCGAATGTGATAGCCCCGTTTTCTCAACCACAACAGACTACAAGACAATAATACGGTTGTTCGATTGACCCCAGTGCTTAAACATATCTCACGTGTTACATACTCGAGACAGCTCCCTGTTCTGCGCATAACCATTTGTGCATTTCATTTTCTCCCAGTACTCCAGAGAAAAACGAACACCGAGCCCCTTGTTTGCTGTTTGAGACAGGATCTTACTACATAGCCCAAGGTAGACTCAAATTCTCAATGTAACCCAGGCTGGCCTCAGAATCACAATTCTGGCTTATTCTCTTGAATGCTGAGATTACAGCTATCCACCACCATAGCTGGCTTCAGAGGTTCACTTTGTTCTTATTTCTAACACACACACACACACACACACACACACACTCTACAATGTCTCCAGTAAGAAGAGCTGAGGAACCATACAGCAAGTGGTGTGGACGGAAGCAAAGTGCAGAATCAGAGAACATCAAGACAGTCTCCTACGCAGCTGTAGTCAGCCCACCTCCTCAGTTGATTGCTAACACACCGGGCAACCTTCCTTCTTTGATGTCCTGCAGTGAAGCTGAACGGGCACAGTTGTTTCTGACGGCAAAGGGGAGTAAGGACCTGTTTCTGCATCTTACACATGATTCTTATGTATTTTGACGCTTTATTATTATTAATGTTTTTTTATTTTTAATTTTTACAATTTATATCTTGATTGTACCCCCTCTTTCATCTCCTCCTGGTCCCCCCTTCCCCGCCCCCTAGTCCACTGAAAGGGGGGGGTCCTCCTCCTCCCCTGCCTTCTGACCCTAGCCTAGCAAGTCTCATCAGGACTGCCTGGATCCTCTTCCTCTGTGGCCTGGGAAGGCTGCCTCCCCAGGGGGAAGTGATCAGAGAACTTATCGTCCCCATATGGAGACCAAGCTGCCTGTGGGCTACATCTGAGCAGGGGGTCTAGGTCCTCTCCCTGCATGGTCCTTGGTTGGTACATCAGTCTCTGCAGGACCCTTGGACCCAGATTTTTTGGCTTTGTTGGTCTCTTTGTGGAGCTCCTGTGCCCTCTGTGTCCTTCTATCCATCCCTTCTTCCATAAGACTCCCTGCACTCTGCCCAAAGTTTGGCTGTGAGTCTTAGCATCTGCTTCCATCCCCTGTTGGGTAGAGACTTTCAGAGGACATCTGTGGTCGGCTCCCATCCTGTTACTTTCCTCCCGCCACCTCTGGTGTCTATCCTGTTTACCATTCTGAATGAGATTTAAGCATCCTCCCCAGGCTCCTCCTTAACGTTTAGCTTCTTTGGGTCTGTGGATTGTAGTATGGTTATCCTGTACTATAGGTCTAATATCCACTTATAAGTGAGAACACACCATGTGTGTATGAGTTACCTCACTCAGGAAGATCTTTTCGAGTTTATTCATTTGCCTGCAGATTTCATGATTTCCTTGTTTTTAATTGCTGAGTAGCATTCCATTGTGTAAATGTACCACAATTTCTGTATCCATTCTTTAGTTGAGGAACATCTAGATTGTTTCCAGGTTCTGGCTGCTATGAACATAGTTGAGCAAGTGTCCTTGAATGGTAGGACATCATTCGAGTATATGCCCAGGAGTGGTATAGCTGGGTCTTGAGGTAGTGCTACCCCCAATTTTAGAAATCTGATTAAGAAGTATTATCAGGAATCTGCTTGTGCTGGTGTGATGGCACAAGCCTTTCACCCCAGCACTTAGAAGGCAGGGGCAAGCAGATCTCTGTGAGTTCAAAGCCAGCCTGGTCCACAAAGTGAGTCCAGAACAGCCAAGACTACACAGAGAAACCCTGTTGTTGGTATAATATTCTTGGGAATGTAGCCTTGTTCATTCAAATGCTGATTTCTCTACCCCACTATCTGGTTTCAACCTGGACATTGCATTGTAATGCTTATTCTAAGCATCACCTGGTTCAAGTTTGTGTAAAGGTGCCACCATTTGTTCTTTATATTGTCAATTAAATATCCAGCCGGTATTGTGTGATGGAGAGAATAGGGTGGGACGTCCTGTTCCAGAGGGGAAGAGAAGGAAACAAGGAGGGGAGGAGAAGGAAACCAGGGAGAGGAGGAGGAGAGCAAGGATCAGCGGGGCAGGACTTGGTACTAGGAGGGATGAACCAGACCTAAGATATGACGAAAAGCAAGTGTAATGGGTGAAATCTGAATGGGAGGAAACCATGCAGGCTTGAAGGTTAAGGATGGAGTAACTATTGCCCAGCATTGTGCTCTAGGTTAACTAAATACATTCTAGTCTCTGGGTGGTGATTTGGGTATACAGCTGGTTTAGGAATAACCACAGCCTAACTAAAAGATAAATCAATAGTAAATTTAATAACCCACCACACCCTGTCTCTAAAAACAAAACAAAACAAACAAAAAACAAACAAACAAGAAGCAGGAAACCTCTCACATTTCCAGAGGCAAATTCTCTAGTAATAAAACATCAGGGAACACTTATGCATTCTGCCTTCTCCCACCCCTAATGATTCTCATTAGTTTGTTTGCCCACATTATTTAAAGTGAAATGCAGAACGGGGAATGTGGCCCTAGGTTCAATCATGAGAGAGAGGAGAGGGGGGATTTAAAGTTCTGTATAATGAACGCTGACGGCAGCAACCCAACAGCCGGCTACAGCCCTCTACTCAGATCTGACCAACTGTCGTCATCAACAGTTTGACCAACTGTTGTATGAATGTCTTTTTGACTTTTGGTGCAGAACTCTAGAGACACAAGACCCCTTTAGTTGTCGCGTGGCTTGCAGCAGTTCTAAGGAAAAGAAAGGCATGAGGTCTGAGATCTCTCCCTCCCTTTAGGCTGCCCACCCCTGACAGGCCGGACGTTGCTCGGGTATGCCTCTTCGCTTGGGTTGTTTACTCTACAGTTTATCTCACTTACCCGTTGCTTTATTTCGTATGTATGTGCCCGTGTATGTGTAACCCAGAGACTGACATTGTACGTCTATGTCTATCCTCGGTTGCTCTCTCTTTTTTATTTTTTTACGACAGGGTCTTATTATGTTGTCCTGGCTGCCCTGGAACTCTGTGTTCACCAGACTGGCAACTAACTCTCAGAGATCCTCCTGCCACTGCCTCCTAAGCACCGGGCTGTGCACACTGAACCCTATTCTCCATCTATTCTGTATCAGTAGGAATGATTGCAACTATGGCCTGTGATGTGACCCAGCGCAGCTCCCAGAGGAACTAGCTGATCCCTGATAACAGCGCTTCTCTCAGCAAACTTGGAGCTCAACACTTCCGTTTGAGAAGCTGGCCCACAGCACTGGGTTACACATTGATGGCCACGCACGGAGGCATCCATCCGGTCCCCAGTTGTTCGCTATTATACTTTAGACGGTACTTTTAATTTTTAAGATTTAAATGATGTCTGCACACTTGTTCATTGCTTACTGTTTTGTCTCATCAAATCTTATGTGGCTTTTGTGTGTGTGTGTGTGTGTGTGTATGTGTGTTTGAGACAGAGTTTCCCTGTGCAGCGCAGCCCTGGCTATTCTAGAACTCACTCTGTAGACCAGGCTGGCCTCAAACTCAGAGATCCACCTGCTTCTGCCTCCCAAGTGCTAGGATTAAAGTCGTGCGCCACCAACACCCACCTTAATTCTTAGGCCTTTAAAATGAAAATTATTCCATTTTGGTCACTCTAACATATCTATATCTGTCTATAGTATATTTTTATTTTCCTAGAAAATGAATTTAGTTTGGCATAAATTTCATTTTTATTGTTGCTTTTTCCTGTGAAAGCATGTGTGTGCATGTGTAGGAGGTCAGAAGTCAACCTCAGGTTTTTTTCCTGGAGCTATCCATCTTATGTTTGAAGACCAGGCCATTCGTTGGGTCTTGGTGATTTCTATTAGGCTAGGCTGGTTGGCCAGTGAACCCCAGGGAGCTGCCTGTCTCTGCCTTCCCTTCTTTCCTTGCTGTGAAGTTCAAAATGCCTTTGCAGAGTTTTCACGGCCCCTGACATCTGCGCAGCATCACCTCCGGCCTCCAATTTTGGTGTCTGAGCCACTTGGCCCCGCATCTCAGATCTCTACACTGTTCCTCCCTGGCTGCAGGACCCACAGTGTCTTGCTCCTGAGAGCAGCAGCCTGTTTCCTCCCTGACTTCTGCCCCCCCCTCTGTCCTCTGCCTAGAGCCCAGCTGCCATCATCCCTCTGTGGGTAGCAAAGAGAGCATCTTTCCGTCCAGAAGGAGATGAGTCCCTAGGGCTATCTCAACTCTCAGCTCGGGGCTGATCTTGCTTTACATCTTCAACGGATTTTTGTCCCGGAAACCTGAATGTATTTATTGTGTGACTTACTCACTTTTATTGGAGTAATTGTTGCTGACCGAGGTGTTTGCTCAAACTTCTATCTCTAGTCCCAGCACATGTATAGTCCTACAGTTTACTCCGGATTTCATGCGTGAAGAATGGCCCTGTGGGGCTCCACGTGGGGCCTGTCTCCTTTCTATCCCTTCCCCTTGGGGTTCCCTGTCACTTGTTCTGCTGGTACCCACAGGCCTCCATGCTTTGTCCCAAGCTCCTGAGGCATGCTCCTGCGTGCAGGGTTTTGTGGCCGCTCGCTCTCTCTCAGCTTGAGCCACACAGCCAAGTGGCTGGTGACTCACTTCCTGCAGGCTCCTGGTCCCTCTTCACTGAGCCTGGACAAGGCTCACTCACCCTGGAATCTCAGAGAACTTGGGGTGGGAGGGCTGTGAGCTGGAGGTCAGTGGAGGCCACACACCAAGACCCTTCTTCAAAAAAACAAGCAGCAAGGCAAACCCAAATGAAAATCATGGATGTTGGCAAAGTCCAGGGGGGAGAGTCCCGTATAGTGTCCCCCGCATCTCGAAGTTGACCTTTATCTTGGTGAACATCCTTGAATAGAAGAACGATTTTTATATAATAAATAGCAACAATACCCTAAGTGTCAACTAGGTTGATGGTCGCTGAGTACCTTTCAGTTGAAGAATGCACCTGTCTTACATGATCACAAGGGCGCTCTCTTCCTGTTCTAGATGGAACCTGGCCAGAATCGCTCTTCCTTGCTTTGCTCTCCTCAGCAGCTCTGCGTTTATGACTGTTGGCCCCCTTCCTGATAGCAACTCTTACTACGCGTGGTTCACTTAGAACAGGGCCTCTCAGGCTTGTTCCACTCATGACTCCCTTTCCCCTGAGAAATGTTCATGTGACCCAGGTACATAAGACAGGTGTGAAACACAAACCCCCTGAGGCCAGGCAGGGGTAGTGCATTCCTTTAATCCTTGCATTTGGGAGGCAGAAGCAGGAGGATATCTGTGAGTTCGAGGCCAGTCTGGTCTACAGAGTGAGTTCCAGGACAGCCAGGACTACAGAGAAAATCTGTCTCAAAAAGTCAAAAACCAAATAAACAAAACCAAAACCAGAATTCCCTGATGTACATATTACAGCATTTGTTGAAAGCAAGTTTACACACTAATGCCATAGTCTCGTGTTTCTTATTTATTTTCAAAAATGTATTTATTCTTATTTTATGTGTTTTATCTGCATGCATGTCTGTGTGCCTTGTGGCTGCCCATGGAGGCCAGCGGAGGTGTCAGATTTTGCTGGAGCTCCGGGTAGTGGTGAGCCATCACATAGGGCTCTTAAATGCTGAGCCATCTGCAAGCAACCAGCTTGCCCAATTTTATATACGTTATTGAACCTTAAATGACCATTTGGCACTCTAGATATATGATTTCTTTAGTGTTTTTCAGAGTTAATTGATAGCTGATGCGTCAATGCTGAAAATGTTGTTTTTCATAAGTAGGACAAAATGGCAGGAGTATGTGATGGCCATTTCAGAAATTACTGAAAATTCTCTTCTAACCGCAAGTCAAAAATTCATCTAATATATGTTTTTTGTTTGTTTGTTTTTCAGGTGGATCACATTGAGTTCAATACCAGCCTGATCTACATAGTGAGTTCCAGGCCAGCCAGGATGACATAGTAAAATCCTGTAAAAAAATAATAATAATGATAATAATAAAGCCTAATGATGACAGGTGGCACATAGGTATTCATTGTGTGAAAGAATAAATGAACTGTCTGCCCACCCTTTAAAATTTGTGGGTTCAAATAAACAAAAATTCTACTGAATATTTCCTTTGCTAGCCTGGTTACAGCTATGGTCTCCTAAGGTGCTCCCTCCTCTTCCTCCTTCTCCTGACTCATTCTTCACTTTTTAAACATCATGTTTCTCATTTTAATTCCCTGACTTGTAGTCAACTTTATCCAATGTGCACTTGGCTTTACAGTCCTGATTGCCTCCTCCCGAGAAAGCGCACAGCCCTGTTCTTGTCAGTATGTGTCTTTAAACGTGGCAGAAAGGAAGGAGAGGTATGCCTTGCGGTGGTGTCAGTCACCTTCTAGGGAATTCCCATGGCAGGTACCAGGCAGCACTCAGAGGTGGCTGGGCACATAAAAATAAATAAATAAATAAAAAGCAATAAAAGGTGAGGGTAGGAAGCATCATCTTCAGTCAGAGCCACGGCTGGTCCGAGGCTCACCTTCCAGCCCTGGAGAAGCCACCCCGGCCCCAGCTGTGGGTGGATGCTAACCCTGAGGCCTGCCTGCCCCTCTTCCTCCCACACTCCATGCGATGGCGACAGCCACTCACGCTGCAGGCATTGGCAGTGCCAGGTAGGAGAGTCTGTTTTCACAGGTGTGTCTAGAAGCCCAGGATTGAAAGTTGGCTCAGAGGATCACCCTAATCATAAAACTACATTTATTTACTTACATGCTTATTTATTTATGCATTTAGTTTCTTTCTCCTTCCTTCCTTCCTTCCTTCCTTCCTTCCTTCCTTCCTTCCTTCCTTCCTTCCTCCCTTCCTTCCTTCCTTTCTTTCCTTCTCTCTCTTCTTTCTTTCTATGTCTCACTCTCTCATTCTAAGTAACTCTCTCCACACGTCTCCATGAGTGGGCCTGTATTTAATACTCCCACCTCTCGCTGTTAACAAAAGGTAAAATCAGGTTAGTTTGAAATACGTAGGAGTTGAGAAAAAGATCCTGTTACTCTTTCCCCACCATTCCCTTTAGAAGAAGCCCAAACCACAGACATCCTCCATTGGCAGAGAAGGAGAGGTGAAGCTGTCTTAGCCATGAACCTGTGTTTGCAGTTGGGGTCTACATTGATTTTATTATCTTTTTTTTTTTTTTTTGGTAGCAAGTATCTTGCTCTTTAGCCCAGTGTGGCCTTGAACTCACGATCCTTCTGCTTCAGGCCCCTGAGTACTGGGAACATAGAATTGCCAGCCTGCCCCAGCACACTTGGTTTGAGTTTTTATTTTACTTTTCATTGTTGCTGTTTTGTTTTCAATGCTGGAGACCGAGCAAGCATTTCCCACCCACTGAGCACACCTTCCAACACTGAGCTACACCCCACACCTCCTGTCTGTCTGAAATGACCGCCAGCACTGGAGAACAGCTCGGAGGCTAGGATTGTGGGCCATCAGTGCAGAGGACCCGAGTTTGGTGCCCAGCACCTAAGCCAGGCAGTTCACAACTGTCTGCAACTCCAGCACCACGGGGCTCCAATGCTTCTGGCTTCCTTGGGCACTTACACACATGCAAATATCACATCATGAAAAATAACAAGAAATCTTCATAAAATTTTCCTTTATTATAAAGATTAATAGGTTCCTGTTTTACAACTGACCATGTTGATGTATTTACTGACTTGGTGACGCGTGATGAGATTTAGGATGGCTGAGACCTGAGACTTATACCAACTCAGGAAGAGAGCAGCGTGTGCCGGCTAGAAGTCTTTCCAGAGGAGGCGCGGATGCAGACACAGATTGGGTAGGGTACCCGCCTAGCATGTGGATGTGGGCACAGACGGGGTAGAGCATGCAGGAAGCCTTAGGCTTGAATAAACAGAGCTTGTTGCTGCACTTTTGTAGTCCCAGTGTTCAGAGATGAAGATAGGAGGATCAGAGGTTCAAGGTCACATCTGCTGCACGGCAAGTTCAAGGCCAGCTTGGCAAACACAAGACCCTGTTGTATATAAAAAAGATCGCTTTGCATTGCTTATTTTATGTCCGGTACTTAAGTGGCTTACGCTGTTGATATTAATGCACTTAATTCTTAATAGTTTCACACAGTAGACAAAAATGATGCCCTGTCTTTACAGAGACCACATAAGGAACACTGCTAAGAAACGGCAGAGATCAGGTTAAAAGCCAGGTAGGCTGAGCCTGGAGTCCGAGTCTCAGCACCTCAGAGGTCCTTCTCTGCTTGTAGCTGGCGGCCTCTGGTCACAGACATTCCCCGCTGTGGAAAGCCGAGGTCACGCTCTGACCCCTTATTCCTGGCATAGGGCCAAAGGGTCTGGAAGCTGCTCCCTTCCCTGTGAGGTCACGCTCTGACCCCTTATTCCTGGCACAGGACCAAAGGTTCTGGACGCTGCTCCCGCCCCTGTCACTTGTCCTCTGCAGAGGACAACAGAGCTGCCGTCCTCGCCTGGCAGCGAGCCTCCTCCTCAGCCGTGCCAGGGCAGCCATGGCCCAGGGCTGCGGGGGGTCTCAATGCCATCCCCTATCCACAAATACACTGCCTCGCGATGCCTCCTCTCTGGAACAGGCACCCGCGGGTCTCCCTACCTTTAGATGGGAGGCGAAACCCCCACCTTTTACCTGGATGGTAGCCCTGGCCCAGGCAAATGTAGGACCAGTTAGTGAAGTAGGTGTTGGGAACTGGCAGGCCAGAAAAGCATCTCTTTGTGACGGGAACAAGGTGAGGTCACCCACTGGCACCCGAAGCAGAACAGGCTGTACTCTCAGAAACGGCATCCACCTCCTAATCAGTTATTTTAGGGTCTGTGTGAGTTGTCTGTGGTGACAGAGCGTATCCAGCCAGCACCATCATCCCGTGTTCTCGGCACCCGGGGTCAGGCGGCCTATCGGGGTCTCTAAATAGCACGGGGCAGCGTGTGTTCCTTTACTTTAATGTGCTCTGGCATGTGTAATCAGCTGGAGGGGAGGAGATAGACTCCATGTGGTGAACCCCGGGCCACTCTGGAGACAAGCTCGAGGGAGTGTTTCTGTGTCAACGTGGTCCAGAGGGGAATTAAGACAGACAGATCCTTCAACCAGTGCTGTGTTGGACACTAGGTCTTTAGTGTCTGTGTGAGAGTCCTGTGCTTTCAGCTTCAGATAAGCCATCCTGCTGGCTTCTAGTGGGGCACTGAAGTCAAACACAAACTATGATACACTGGTGCTTGTGCCTTTGGGGGCTTTAAAACATGGGATTAGAATACTGTAGGTGTCAGTGCCCCAGGAGCAGATGCCAACATGGTGGAAGGCAGAGAGAGGAGCTGGGACCCCAGGGCCAGCCCTGACTCTTCCTGCTGGGTGGCTGTGGTAGGAGCCACGTGTTCACTGCAGGGAAAAGTCGTTGCTGTATTAGTCACCTTTGCCATTGTCATAACACACGTCTCACAAAATCAACAGAAAGAAGGAAGAATTCCTTTTGCTCAGAGCCCGAGGATGCGGTCCATCATAGCGGGAGACGTCCTGACAGCCTGAGTATGAGGCAGCTGTTTGTGCTGTGTCCACGGTCAGGAAGAGAAGAGGTGAATGCTGGCGGCCTGCAGCTTTCTTCCAGGGCAAGACGGACATCACCCACAGTCAGGTGGGTCATTCCTGTCCAGTTAAACTTTTCTGTAAACAACTTCATAGCCACCCAGAGGTATGTTTCCATGGTGATCTAAACCCCAACGAGTTGGCAGTCGAGATTAACCAATCTACTTACTGAGGCTCTTCTGTGGAACACGTATTCCGCTGGGCTCTTCGCTTAGGCTCCAGAGCAGCCTGTCCCTCCAGCCTCTCTCTTTTAAATGAGATCATGCTTCTGAGAGTTCATGGGGACAAGTGTGTGTGGACACTGAGGTGGTGTTTGTGGTGTTTACTTAGCAACTTGACTTTGGGAGTGTTCTCCTATTTGTCTCTGTCTTCTGGGCCCATTGCCAAGACTCTTCTCCTTAGCTGATTTTCTTTCAATAGGCGGTTTCATTTATCCCAGGCTAGCCTTGAACTTGTAACCCTCTCACCTCAGCCTCCGAACTGATGCTTTCACAGTTATGTGGTACCACACCTGGCTCTTTTTTCTTAGTCAAAAACAAACGTGATGCTTCCAGCAACACAGCTCCTAACAGCCCCCAGGAGAAACAGCCCATGCTCCCACAAACTGATGGGTAGACACAATACTTTTCAGCAATTTAAAATAAGGTCTAGCATATGTACACGATAAAACCCCAAAACATCACAGTAAAGGAAGGCAGCTACCAGAACGGCAGTAAGATCCCATCCATATGTGCTATCCATGGGAGGCAAGCATTCTGAGACAGAAAGTAGACGAGGATTTTCTCAGGTCTGGGGTAGAAGGAAGAGGAGTGACTGATGGAGTAGAATCCTAGGGAGACCGAAACACTTCCCGTGAGCTTGTGGAACCAGCTGCACACCCCTGTGACTACCCTAGAAACCTCGGGTGTCCATTTAAATGGATAAGTGTTTGTTAGGAAATGCTATACACATACGTGAATCCTAGGTTAGCCTCAGACTTACTCTACATAGCTCAAGCTGGCTTTGAACTCCTGCTCACCCTGACTCTGCCTCCAGAATGCTGAGGTTATAGGTGGGCACCTGGGAGCTGGACCTGGGGCTGGACCTGCACATTAGAAAAATACTCTACCCATCGAGCTACTTTCTCAGCCTTAAGGCATTCATCTGATTCAGTTATTGAAGGCTTAAAACCAGAAGGGGGATTTGAATCCACTCTTGAGGGTCAAAGCTGCCCCTTGAAACAGTAGGGGAACGATATCCTACACAGAGGAGAGACTGTTTGAGGGGGGAGGAGGAGTGGTTGGGAAGGGTACTTCGGAGGAGCACCAAGAAGGGCGTGGCAAGTGGCCACACGTGAGGTTGGGAGGGTGGGAAAGGACGAGATTGTGAAAGGTATTTTGTGTGTGAAGGAGCAGGGCACTGTGGGCTGACAGTGGAAAGCCACTGAGGGACTTTAGTCTCCTTGTTGCCACAGTATTCGAGATTTGGAATGAGGTGGAATGTCTGTAGCGAGGTGGGCCCAGGGAGAGGCGAACGGTGTGGCCTCTGCCCTCATCCACAGAGAAGACAAGAAGCTCTGGATTGATTCTCTGCTGGGATAAACGACATTAGTCGTTAAACTCCCCTCCCCCTGAAATGGGTATCGTGCACAAATATTTTGGATCAGCATAAGCAATGTTTCTGTAGGCATGGAGCATTGTCCATTTTGTAGAAATGTTAGACACGAGAAGAAGGGCTTTAGAAACAGCGGCTAGAGGTTTGTTTTCTGAAGGTGTTGGGGGCAACTCACCATTAAGAAATAGCTTCCCAGTTCATCCTGGGGGGCCCGTTGCACTCAGGTGGGGGATGAACCCCATCTGCAGATGGTAGTGCTGTCAATACAAACGTTTTTTTTTTTTTTTTTTTTTTTCCAGATTAGCAGTGCACACAGAGCCGGTATCCTGGGGGACTGTATGGGTGAGATAGATGATGGAAGCGGAAATACAGGTGACCTAGATATACCCCAACCTCTACCCCCTCCCCTCCCTTGGCTTTGGATCAGTAGCCAAAAGAGTTTTCCTCACTGGAAGGCTCATCCATTTGCTTGGTTCCATTTTGGAGAAGCAGACCTTTTCCATAGTCACCTCTGTGGACCCACCTCTGGGTTGTAAAGGTCTGGAGATCAGACTCTTCATCATTTCACTGTCCTGGCCCTCATAACCATAGCCTAGAGTCTAGTCAAAGAAGGTGCTCAGGGGAGATTTGCAGAACTGGTCAGCCACACTTTCACCCTTTAGTCAGGTGGGATCCTGGCCCTCCGTCCTGCTGCACGCTCACTGCACTCAAACAAATGCTTGGGAACAATGCCAGATCCTAAGTCAGTGAGGTAGCTGCCTTCTAGTCATTGGGGCCAATATTCCCAGCTCTCCGTGACTCCTGTTAGTGCTCGTGCCCAGCACACATAGGAGGCCCCGGTAAGTATTTGCTGGATTTAAATGAAAGCTCGAATAGACTCAAGGAGTAAGTGAAGTCTTTGGCTGACCTCAACTAGGAAGAGACCTTGGATGGAATACACAAGGCCGAGTATGGAATTTTGTGTTGCACGATGCCTCTGGAACCTTCCCTCATCTCCCTGTGCTTCAGCTTTGTTTCCAGGGGAAGATAGGATTTGAGTAGAGTCAACACTTTGAAACGAACTCCTCCCCATCCCACTAACATTTCTCTGCTGGCTCTTGTGACTGCCTCTAAGAAGATAAATTGAATCTGGCAAGATTTTGACCCAGAGGAAGGCTGCTAGGAAAAGAGAAACATTTATAGAGTAAGTTGAGAAATTAGGTAGTGGCTGAGAGGAGAAGCCATAGGGGAATCCTGGAGGGCTATGGAAGATGGCACCCTCCGCTCTGGCCAAGGCGCCATCTTTGAAGTAACTTCACATGTGACATCTAGAATGGATAAAACTCTGGTGCCCACTGGCCAGAAGTGAAAAGGCCACTGTAGTTAGCCGGTGGGTGTGTTCCAGGCAGTATAGAAGTGTGCCACTAAACAAATGGTACTCGAGGCAGGTCAGTCCGCGGCTACTTGCAGATACTCAACTCTCTGACACCTCTTATATCTAATGGCAGAGTATTTTCATGAAGCCTGTACACCCCCCCAATGCAGACATAAACCACATAATGATGTTTCCATCAGTGATGGACCCCATATACAGCTACACAAGTCCCTAAGACTCCATCGTCAGCTTCCATAGGAAATGGGTGTGGGTGCAGCCTGTAATATTTGCATAATGCAGAGAACTGACAACATTTTTCTCAGAACTGTTGCCATTGCTAACTGAAGCATGACTACACTCCATCTCTAGAAGAGAGATAATGTCTAATGCAATGTAAATGCTATGTCAGTGGTTGCTAGATTATAAAGTTGAGGAGTACTGACAAAGAGGAATGTCTGTGCATGTTTGGTACAAACATGATTTCTCACTTACTGGATATATTTGTGGCTGGTTGAATCTGTTGATAGCAAATTGAAGGATACAGATTGTGCTTGGGAGGGGAAAACTAAGAATCAGAAGATAAAAGACATAAGAGAGAGAGGAGAGGAGGAGAGAGTCGTTTAGAGCTCGCACTGGCCTCTACCTCCTGATCTCCCAGCCTCCGACTCTTACTCGGGGATTATAGGGCTAAGCCACCATGGCTGGCCTGCCTGGTGCTTGGCTTGTGGCTGTGAATGCCTATAACCCCAGCACTCAGAAGGCTGAGTAAGAGGAACACAAGTTGGAGGACAGTCTGGGAAACTTGGCCAGAGTCTTTTAAAAAAGAAAACAAGATTCAAAACATTAATAAATAAAATAAAAAAATAAAAAAGTAAGGAGAATGCTCACATGCTTATTTTCTTCTTTCTGTATGATTTACTTGTTTTCTGCTAAGTTTTCATTTCTTTTCAACCTTACCTTTGCTTAATAATGTTTAAAGATTACATTGTGTGTGTGTGTGTGTCATAGCTTATGTGGAGAAGTCAGAGCATTGTAGGAAACAGTTTTCTCCTTCCACCATGTGTGTTCCAGGGACCAAACTGGTTGGTTTGTCAGCTTCGGGAGCAACTGCCTTTACTTACTGAACCATTGTACTGGCCCTCTTTTTGCTAAATAACATTTTTACATTATTTTTGCCTAGTGGAATGTTTGGAGAAGTTAGTTATCTTTAGTAAAACAATGCAGAACCAGGCAATAAAATTGAGAAAACCTGTCTAAAATCCCCGGCCTTTGTCTCCCAGCTAGAACCTCTCTCAGTCCGGGAGGAAAGAGTGAGCCCTTCGGGAGCTGACGGTGGCTTGGCTGCACATCCACAGCACCTTAGTGCCTCAAGCCCTTGTCCCTACATGTTCGGCTCCTGGTGAGAGGAGAGGCAGATGATGTTTTCCCAAGGCGTGGAGGAGGGGCAAGTGGAAACTAGGAAATGGCAGATTGTCAAAGAGATAGCTTTTGTTTCAATTTTCCCTCCTTTGTTTTCCTCAGTCCTTTGTGAATGGTGGTACTTCCCCCTTTTGGTAGTTAGTAGACCTGTACATTAACCTGAGAGATCTTCCCATCATCTGGAAAAGTCTTCCCTGGCCAGCCTGCATTGCTGCGGCTCACTGTCCGTCCGAGGATTGCTTCCTGAGGGCCCTGGGGTGGTCTTAGGGCTGGGGTCCTGGTGTGGAAACCAGGAGAGCTAGACCCCCTTCCAAACCCATCTGGAGAGCCTTGGCATCTCTGCTGGCCGGCATGGGGTTTTGCGTGTGTTTCTGTGTGAGTGGAAATAAGAGAGGACAGCCTTCGTGACACTGGAGCCCCAGCCATGACGTGGGACCTCGGGCGCCATCAGGATTCTGACTTCCAAGTCTCACTTTCTTTCTCTTTTCTTCATCTGAGAATCTAACAGAAAATAAGTGCCAGACCTCAGGCACGTGGAGGGTGGCCTACACCTGAGGGAGAGCTGGGAGGAGGGGGGGGCCCATGGTGTGGGGTCTGGAGGGAGTCATTCTACTCTATTTGAGGCCATGAAAGGGGATCTCGTGTGTAGTCCCCTGTGAGTCCGGAGGCCAGCAGGTGTGGTGAAAAAGTGGCTTCCAGAAAGGCAAAGGCCACAGCTGGGGCAATTCAAGTGAAAATGCTCATTTCATAGGGGCAGTGTCTTTGAGTGTGATGTCAGGTTACCTTAATGACAGGTCCTAACAATGTCCCAAATTGTATCTACGCAGTTTTCTTCCTTTCCAGTGGTGCCTGTGCTAACGTAAATCAACAGGTTTAAAAAAACATATGTATGTGTGTTTATTTTAATATATTGTATGTATGTGTACAAACATATATATGAAGAAGGGAGTTACTGAGAGATAGGACTGAGGGTGGAGCTTAGTAGAGGAACATTGGCCTGGCTTGAGCAAGGCCCTGGTTTAATCCTCTGCCCTGAAAAAGAAAAGGAAAAGCGGAAGAGGGACACCCACAGGCTCATGTGTTTGAACACCTGGCCCCCAGCTGAGGGTGCTGTTCTGTGAGGTGAAGGTGGGTCAGTGCAGGCCAGCTTTTGAGGGCTCCAGCCTGGCCCAGTTCTAGGCTTGGCCTCTGTTTGCTGTTTTCTGAGACATGAAGAGTTTCCACCACACACTCTCATTGCTGTGAACTCTGCGGCATCTCCCCCACACCTTCCAGGGAGGCTCGGTCAGAGCCGTCCCCCTCTACATTGTGGGGACTCTCCTCCTTCCCCCTCATGGCCACACACCCTGCCATGTCATCCCTACTGTGATGGACTGAACCTGAGCTGAGATACATTCCTTCTCCTTTAGGTTGTTTCTGGCAGGCCACAGTGATGAGAGGAATGATTAATAGAACCAGGGATCCAGAATTTAAAGTTTGACTTAACTAGTTCCATGACCTTAACTTATTGGCCTCAGTTTCCTCGAGTGCTAATAGAGCATATATCTGTATGGATATCCTGCTGACCTCTTCAGTCACCCAGCGGCACATAAGTCACACATCCTTTGTAAGTCCTCAAGAGCATGGACTCGTAATTGAGCTTTTATGTTCTTAAATAAGCTAAATGATAAGGCAGTTGTGTTTGGGCATGGAAGAATAAGATTAAGCAAAGTTAAATGACCCAAGAGCTGAAACTAAGGCAGCCTTGGGAGAAGCCCCACACTTCACGTTTTAAAATTAATGGATGTCTATTGTTTCAGCTCAGAATTCTCAGCCGTGTGTCGGGCACAAGGCTGAGATACCAGCACGGCGTTTATAAGGGACAGAATGTCACCGCTCAGCTGTTTCTGGCGTAGGCATGGTTTTTGCTGCTGCTCCTGAAGCACCTGTGGACGTGTTGAGGATGTGACACAGCCTGGGTGACGCTGCTCGGAAGCAATCCAAGCAGCACGTGTCAGGACAGGAATTTTCGCTTTAGAAGACAGTGCTACCAAGATCAATGGGGCACAAAGCAGGTCCCAAAGAAAAGGCTGAGAAGACAAACATTCAACTTCCAATGAAATGTTCAAAATACAATTAGATGTCATCCTTTAGCAGTTAAATTTCATCCCAGAAACCAACAAATTACGTGTGTGTGTGTGTGTGTGTGTGTGTGTGTGTGTGTGTATACATACATACATACATTTACTAACACACAAGATTTTTCATTACATCAAGTTGCATGTTCTTAGAAGCAATTGTCTAGACACACCTTGAGAAGCCTGGTCAGGTCACTGGTGCACACCTGCAGTTCCAGCTTCTTGGAAAGCTGAGGCGGGAGGATCTTGAACTGGAGGCCAGCCCCGGATGCATAAGGTCCCATCTCCAGAAAGGAAATGAATAGAAAGCACTGCCATTTGATGACGATCAGTGCTTCGGTGATCCGGCAGGGCAGAGGGCTCCAGAGCGAGCCGCTCTTGCTTCAGTGTCACTCCTACTTCTTCAACAAAGCCCCGTGTCCGCCTGAGTTCTCATTCCCTTATCTTCAAATGGAGGAAATTACACCGAGCGTCAAGGGCTGAAGATGTGAGAGAAGATGCAGACGAGCCTGAGCCAGGTCTCGGGGGCAAGTGCTCAGAATGTCGCATCTTTGTAACCAGCGCGGTTATACTGCACTTGGCAGCTAATCCTCAGAATCGACTAACCAGGGCTCCTGGGGGCTCCCAGAGACCGAGCCACCAACCACGGAGCCTGCACGGGTCTGACCTAGGCCCTCTGCAGGTAAGTTACAGCTGGGTAGCCTGGTGTTCTTGGACACCTAACAGCGGGGGCGAGGGCTGTCTCTGACTCCTGCCCTTTTCCTCCTATGATGTTGTGTGGTCCAGTCTTAATGGGAGGGGAAGCGCCTGGTCTTACCGCAGCTTGATATGCTGTGTCTGGTGATCTACCCGGGGGGGGCCTGCCTTTTTTCTGAGGTAAAACAGAGGAGGAGTTGATCGAAGTGGGGCAAGGGAAAGTGGGGAAGGGACAGGCAGGAGAGGAGAGAGGGGAAACTGTGGTCAGGATGTAATACATGAGAAAAGAAAAAAAAAAAAAAGAAATTAAGCATAGAGAGAAAAAGAATAGAATTTCTATCATGTGCCAGGTTTTAGGCTGTATGTATAAACAGCTAACATTCCAAACAGCATTAGGCACTGGCAACCACCACTGGCATCACTTTGCAGATGAAAGAATTGGACTTTGAGGAGTTAGGGTCACTGAAGAGACTCAAATTGAAGTTTTTATGGTTCTGCTAAAGTACACTGAGTTTACTTAAAAGTAGCCCATTACCACAACCTCTTGTAGCGGAACAGTTGTTAGGGTTGCCATGGCTACCCCAGGTATGGAGGAAACCTTTGGGGAGATGGAAACAGAGTGGGGGCTGCCAAGTTTGTGGAGTGGACTCACGGTCACTTCCCTCCTCATCTGTCACTACTCAGCTGCCACATCAGAGACGCACTACCCTTGGGCCATCTTTACCTCCAATTCCTTCTACATCCACCTTCAAATTTGCCTTCTTTTTGTTGTTGTTGTTGCTTATTTTTTTATATGAAGGACAGCTCAAATTTGCTTTCTACCTGGTCACTTTGATTCACTTGCCCTATGAGCTCCAGCGACTTCCAGAGACCTTGGAGCCAATCCTAAGGGTGTAGTTTGGGTACATAGCGACCTCCAACCTTCCCGTCACGTCCTTTATTTCTGTATCCTTGGGCATGGCCCTCCCTGGATCAGTCCATTCTCCTTGGGCTCCTTCTCCTGTCAACCTGCAAGCACAGTGCCCACAGCTAGGCTCTGGCCAGCCCCAGCAGCCATAAGGAGAGAAGAATTAGGATTAACCTTGTGCCGGCCAGGAGCTAGCCCAGGAAATAATCTGACATGGTAGAAAGCTTGGGACTGTTTAATCTATTCTTTCTACCCACTTACTTAACAATTTAAATCTCTCTGTCTCTGTTTCTGTCTGTCTCTTTCTCTTTGTGTGTGTGTATGTGTGTGTGTGTGTGTGTATGTGTGTGTGTGTATGTATGTGTGTGCAGTGCATATATGGAGGTCAGAGGACAACTTGTAGGAGTCTATTTTTTTCCTTGCACCATGTAGACCTGGAGATCAAACTCAGATGTTCAGGCTTGGCAACAGATACTTTTACCAACGGATCTACCTTGCTGACTCCTTATTTAATGATTAAAAAAAAAAAAAGCTACTCATTGCTCAGTAGTTTAGAGTATACACTGCCCTTACACAGGGCCTGAATTCAGTCCCCAGCATCCACATCAGGGATTCCAATCCCTTTCTGGAGCCCACTAGCACCTGCACACACTCGTGTGTACACACACACACACACACACACACACACACACACTGAAAATAAGAAAAATAAATATTTTGTTTGTAAATTTTTTTAAGATTTATTTTACATCTATGAGTGTTTGTCTGCACGTATATAGGTGCACTTTTTGCATGCCTGGTACCCAAGGAGACTAGAAGACGGCAGATTCCCTGGAACTGGAGTTCCAGATGTTTGTGAGCCTCCCTGTGGGTGCTGGGAACCAAACCTGGGTCCCCACATGGGCAATGGCTGTGTTTAACCACAGGGTCATTTCTCTGGTCTCCATGTTTCTGTTTTAAATAGACCCGGTGCTTAGGAGGTGGAGGCAGCAGGGCCACAAGTTCAAGCTCACCTCACTGTACTGTAAGATCAAAAAATCAAGGACTCAGAACACAGCTCGGTGAGAGAGCACTTGCCCTAAACATGGGAGGCCTTGGGGTGGTGTGGAGTGTGGGGTGTGGAGTGTGGGGTATGGAGTGGTGTGGGGTGTGGGGTGTGGGGTGGGAGATAGGAGAGGAGCATACCTGCACATCCAAGTGAGCCCCTGGGAAATAATAACCAAATGTGAGGCTCGTTCGGGCTTACAAAACTGTCAGAGTTGAGGCAGAAATGCTGCCCTGACCCTCCAGTTGACCAAATTTTAGTGAAAGGTGAGATCAGTCACGGAGATTTCCATGTGGAAGGGGTGAACACAGGCCAGTTTGTACAGTATGCCTGGTTCCTCCCAGACTTCAGGATAAGAATGAATTTCTTTCCAGATAACATTGTTTAGACAGACTGTGACACTCACCCCCCCCCCCCGAAAATTTTAGCAAATTCAGGTCTGTGTCCACTGTATGGTAGGGTCCAAGTCCTTCCTCTATCCCATAATGCCGTGTTCCTCAAGACCAGGTGCTGGGTTTGTCTATTCTGTTCTTTCCATGACCTGTTGCCACATCATTGTGAAATTTTAACACAGTGGAAATAGTTTGGGCTATATCTTTTTCTGATGTAATGCAGAAGGTTTCTTATAACCCGTGGAGGACAATGAGGCCGCATACACCTGCATCATAATTATCTGACCCATAACTGTGTCCTCAGGGGACAGTATTCACAGTTTAGGGGGCCATGTCCACTGAACACGAGACCGGGGTACGGGGCAACATGGTGGACAGGAGCAACAAAGTCCCGCTGTATTTTAACAGAATGTACCTCAGGCCAATGGCGCCCAGCATTAGGGGTCAAAGATGCCCTGGAGAAAGTGAGAAAGGACTCACCTCAGAAAACAAGCAAAGATACATGTTTTTGTTTTTTGTTTTTTTGTTTTTCCAGGTTCAGCTAGTTAGTTCCTAAATTTTCCAAAGCCCAATGGTGGACTCATCAAAGATGAACAAATCCCAGTTTAGCTTCCCCAATTGAGGGCATGGTCCTTATAACTCGTTTTGTAAGAGATCTTTCCTGTGGGTTCTCCACAGCCCAATTAGTGAAGGAAACGAAGTTACGTCCCAGGGATGTACGAAATTTGGGACAAGCAGGAAACTTAAATACTCAGCATCTTGTTGCACCTCCCCGCAAACATCCCACGAACGGGACAAGGCGGTTAGGAAACACCGGCTATTGTTCAGCTGTGAGGAGGAAGACAATCCTGATGCATCTCGGAAGGCCGACGCTCCTCAAGGATGTCATGCTAAGCGAGGTGAGCCTGACAGAGAGGACGGACGCTCAGCGATCCCACTTACACCCTGCACTTAGAGAAGCCGAGTTTATGAAGACATAAAGTAGAGGGCTGGGGACATGCCCCAGTTGAAGGAGCCCTTGTATCGCATGGATGAAGCCCTGGGCTCAATCTCCAGGACTGCAAAAACCAGGCGTGGTGCTTTGAATCGGGAGACGTTGCAAGTGGAATCGGGAGGATCAGAAGCTCAAAGTCGTCTTTGCCGACTCAGACATTTTAAGGCCAGCCCGAGGTGGAGAAAGAAGTGGCTCACTAGCACAATCCCACCCTGACTAACCAAGCAAATGCACTCTTTAGAAACAAAAAGGAAAGAAACAAAGAAAGCAGAATGTTCCTTGCTTGAGGCCGGACAGAAGAATGGAGTGTTGTTTAGTGGGTAGAACTGGTGAGTTATAGACATCAGTTGCACAATATCGTGAACTCACTGAAGGCTGCTGAACTATATTCTCGAAGCGGTTATGAGAGCAAAGTTTATGTTGCATGTGCTTTTATGCAATTCAGCCCCTTCCCCCTGCACACACAGACTTGAAGCTGATGGAGCCTGAGAAAGCAGCAGCTGCCCGAGGGAGGTGTGGGATGAGGCTGGGCAGTCCAGGAAGTGTGGCTTTGCTCAGACGAGTGCTTCTCTCTCTCTCTCTCTCTCTCTCTCTCTCTCTTTTTCAAGACAGGGTTTCCCTGTGTAACCTTGACTGTCCGGGACTGGCTTTGTAGCCCAGGCTGGTCTCAAACCCACAAAGATCTGCTTGTCTCTGCCTTCCTGAGTGCTGGAATTATAGACATGTGCCTCCATGCCCATCTTTTTTCTTAAATTAAAAACAAAACAAAACAAAACAACAACAACAACAATATATATATATGGGCTGGAGAGATGGCTCAGAGATTAAGAACACTGGCTGTTCTTCCAATGGTCTTGAGTTCAATTCCCAGCAACCAAATGGTGGCTCATAACCATCAATAATGAGATCTGGTGCCCTCTTCTGGCCTGCAGGTACACATGCAGGCAGACTACTGTATAAATAATAAATAAATAAAGCTCTAAAAAATTTACATGTATGGGTCTTTTGAATGCACGTATGTCTGTGTGCCACATATGTATTTGTATTTCTTGTCTAAGAAAGCCAGAAGAGGGTGTTTGATCCTCTGAAACCGGAGTTACAGACAGTTGTGAATTTTCATCTGGGCCATCTCTTCTGTCCCAAACAGTAGCCTTTAAAAATCTTTTTGAAAGAAATTAAAAACATTTATTAGCTCATATTTTTAGTTCTGAATCATCTGTTTATCTGTGTATCTCTGCTATCTATCTATCTATCTATCTATCTATCTATCTATCCATCCATCCATCCATCTATCTATCTATCTATCTATCTATCTATCTATCTATCTATCTCTATCAATCTATCATCTATCTATCTATCATCTGTTTATCATCTATCGATATCTATCTATTATTATCTATGTATCTATGTATCTATGTATCTATGTATCTATCTATCTATCATCTACCACCTTGCAGAGTTCATTTTATTTTTTTAAAACAAACAAACAAACAAACAAACAAACAAACAAACCAGCACAATCCACATGCTGCCTGGGCCTCCTTCTGGAGTGCCAAGTACCTCTTCTCCCTGAGGCACCAGTTCTCCACCGATGAGTGCAGGACACAGGTGGGGCCATCTTCACCTGAGCTTAAAGGATTTAGTTCAGGAGGAGTGTCAGTTTCCCATTTCTTCAAAGGAGAAAATCAAGATAAAAATGGACACATTGCCCAGTGCAGATGTCCTGATCTTCAGGGCAACAGGAGGGTTCTAAGTCCTGGAGCCATTCTGTCTGTGTGGTTAACACACACGCTCTCCACGCACCCTCGAAAGTGGGGAGACAGCCGTGTGACCCAAGCTGCACCAGGCCCGTCATTCAACCCAGGGGCCACGAGCTCTGTTCTTCCCTCAGTGGCCTTTCCTTCCAGGCTGTCAGGCAAAGGCCTGCTCTCTTGGGTGTGATTCTCATAGTTCTTGTGGACACCAAGGGTGTCTCCTGCATGCCAGCCGTCTGCTCCATGTAATCCTCGGGCATCGGTTTCCGCTTGAGTACAGGAGCCATCTCCAAGCAAGGCCCAGAAGGACTAACATTTGAGAGAGGTGGAGAATGTGGTGCCGTGTTTAACAATCATGGGTGATTGTTAAGAAGACAAGTCCAAGGAGTGTCAGAGTTCAGTGACGATTCAAAGGATACTCGACTGGTGCCTAGAGAATTCAGACATGGAATATGTTTTTTTTCAGGGGGTGAGGAGGAGCACGCTGGGGATGGAAATCAGGGCCTCACCCACGGCAAACATTCACTCTACCACTGAGCTGAACTCCCAGCCCCACCTATCAGCTTCAATGTGTGTTCCAAGTTCTTGTCAAAGGGATACAGATTTTGATGAAAAGGAATTTCCACAACGAAGCTAACCCCTGTATTCTCTCCCAAGGTTGCTACTTTCTGACCTGACTCCCATGGAAACTATAATGGCCAAGAACATGAACTTTAGGTCAGATGTCAGATTCCAGATCCAAGTTCTACCAACAGGCTTCGGTTTCCTCAAAGAGTTATTACCTCAGAGGCTGGTTCGGTGGAGTGAGACAACCCGTGCGCAGCACTGGGCACCTGCCTTTAATAAGTCATGCAATCGATGCTCACCCCGATTGTCCAGGAAGCAAAGCAATCCAGTGTGCTGGCAAGAAGCCACTGATCTGTGGGAAGAACGAAGCGCCAGTCCCGCACTCTGGCTCCAGAGCCCTGCAAAACCTCGAAAAACACAGTTGTTCTCTGCCCCTTCGTAGACTGCGTTTTATATACCCAGCTTCAAAACTACTCAAAGACACACATGTGACTGTTCTTTCGGAGTCTTTGCTGGATGTTCGGTGAGTGACTGATGTTGACACAGAAGCACGACGGTGCCCATAGGGTGGAGTGGACAAACAGGCTTCGGGAATGAGCTAGTGCACAGTCGGATGGCGGGCACCGGGAGGTTTGAGGTGTAGAAGAAAGTGAATGTCCGGGAAGGCTTCTGTAGCGAGGAGGGTGTGGGATGGCCACCTCTGTCAGGTCAGATACCTAAAAGGAACAAAGAAAATCTAGGAAGGGTGGGCAAAGAAACGGAAAAGAAAAGCTGAGTGTGGGCACTGCCAAGACTTTTTTGGCTTGACCTCCATCCTGAGGCTGCGGCTCCCTCCTGGTGGGAGGCGTCTCCTCATCCACTTTGGGGCAGGTGGAGACCAGGCAAGGGTGTGCTCCGGGGACCGGTGCCTCGTCTATGACGAGGGTGCGGGCAGCTCTTCCAGGGAAGAACGGGGGACGTGATCTTGCAGAAGGAACTGTCCAGTAGCTCCAGCATGATTTGGGACTGCCGGGGAGGCGAGTGAGTGCAGGAAGGAACAAGGCTGATCCTGAGGTACCCAGGTCAGTCAACGGATCACAGTAACCAGCTAAGGAGTTTTGAAATAAAAGATCAGGTTTTGTTAGGCGTGTGTGTTTGAGACAAGGTTAAAACTCATGATAATCCTCCTGCCTCGGCCTCCCATAATCCTCGGCTGGGATTATAAATGTGAACCACCATGCCTCACAAAGAACAGAGTTTTAAAAATTACTTTTATTAGCACATATTTATTATACATAATAACAGGCTTCATTATGACAGAAAGGGCAGGGTTTGAAGACGGAAGGGGATTTTGTTTCCCTTTGAGATAATTTAGTTAGATGCAGAGTTTATAAACTAGGAGGATAAAGTCTCAAATCTACTCTTCTTTTAGCATACCTGGAACTCAGTAACCAAAGAGCTGATTTGTAGTAGTCAAGCCCCCGCAAAGCATGTCCAAACAGAAAGCTATACAGAGCTGAGCACCATCTCAGCCCAACCTCCCCTCATAATTTAACGGAGAAAGAGGACTTTAAAGCCATCACTGGAAGAGAGCCTGGACAAAGGGCATGATAGAGAATAATAATAAGAAAAGCCACCATTGCCCTCAGATGTCAAGTTCCAGTTCTTCCTTGACAGACATAGTCCAGGCTCCTTTTCCTGCTGCGCTCTGATGGACATCCTGAAGTAAGTGGGGAAGAGTGAGCGACGAAGCCAGCAGAAGGAAGAAGGGAACCAGGGACTTCATAACCACAAACTGCTCTTTTGCCATTTAACTCACACACAGGTTTGAGTAGCAGGTAGGCTAGACCTGGAGAAATTCAAGATTCCCTTGAGGGACTGCCAGAAGGTTAGCGAAGCCTGTGAATTTCAAGGCTGCAAGTAGGGGTCAGCTTCATGAAGTGCCTGCTCTTTCTGTAAACTGTGTTTCTTTCGAGTGAGCCACGTTATTTTTTAGGAGGGTGGTCTAGATAAGGAAGGAAAGCTGCGGCCGGGGTGTAGTGTGTGAGAGAAAAAAAAAAAAGTAAAAATTTAAAAAAGGAAAAGGAAAAGAAATGGCGCTTGGTTTCCACTTAAAATTCAGTGGAGTGGAAGAAAAGCCACACACCTCCTTGGCAGAACACGAGCGCAACCATCCTGATGCACAGAAGGCTTGGGAGGGCTGTCATCTGACAGAGTACCTCGGGAGATGACTGATGTCAGCGGAGAGGGCCTGTGGGTGGGTGTCCCCAGGCTGACTTCCTCCGCTTCCTCTTTCTGCCAGGACCTTCCTCCTCCAAACCTGTAATCCCCACCCAGGCAGTTCCAGCTCTGGGTGTTTCTTAAGCAAACAGAGAACCATGCCAGGGATAGGGCTGGCATCTTTCAGGAGTCTTATTCTGGGGCAAGTGTTCTTCATGGCTCCTCTGACTCACTAACTTCTCCAGGCCTTTGGCTTTGCCTCCTTCAGCTCCGGAAACCATTCTCAAGCCGTGTGTTTCAGGGCTGTCCTAACCAGCATGTCACCTGACCCCGCCCCCCCACCCCCACCCCCCCACCCCCCCACCCCCCCACCTCCCCACCCCCCCGGCTGTGCTGTAAAAATCTATTTTATTTGGCATACTTACGAAGGCAGCAGATGCATCCAAACCATCGCAGCAAGTATCCGAGTCCCTGCTCTCTCTTTCGTGTGTGTGTGTGTGTGTGTGTGTGTGTGTGTGTGTGTGTATCTGTGAATGTGCAGGTACCTGTGGGGCCAAAGTTATCTCTGCCCAGTCCTGGTTGGAGGTTAGCGGGTGATGAATCCATTCCTCTGAGTTCTCAATGCTGTCTTACCAGTTCTGTGACTTCTCAGGGAAATCACCTGTTCAAAGGGTATATGTGCCTCTTGTCCTCATTAACCCCCAACCCCTGGTTGTGTATTTATTTCAGACATAAGAAACTCAGGGTTTTGAAATCTCATTGGCTTAGACTAATTTTTAAGCTTTTATATCTGGTGTGGACCCTTGTCCCTCACTCTTTTCCATATCTCACACTGGCTATACAAAATAGAGCTTCTCCCTAGGGCACTACACTGGCCTTTGTGGAGGAACCCAGAATACAATATTAATCTTATTCTGTCCATAAGTGCGCTCTCAAAAATTCAAATTATTCAATTCATATTGACCAGAATAATATGCCCAAATGCTTCTAGATTTAGCAATTTACCTTTAAAATTAAATCAATGTTTGAAAATTTACCCTAAGGCAAAAGAGTGGCTCCTTGTCACCGTGGCCAACTGTGTGCCAGAGGGGAGAAAAATCCAGCCTTCCTCTTCCCCACCTTCTGCCCCATAACTGCCTATGCTTCTAAAAAGGCAGTGATTCTTACAGACTCCTTCAGTCCCCAAGGAAAAAGCAGCACTGTTTTGGGTTTTGTTTTGTTTTATTTTATTTTATTTTATTTTATTTTATTTTATTTTATTTTATTTTATTTTATTTTATTTTATTTTCAAAAAAGTAACTCATGCTAAAAACTATGTCAGAGTGGAAACGTGCCATCAATTTGTATTATACGGCTCAAAGTATGGCTAAAGTGTTAATGCAAATAGTGTTAAATGCAAAAGAGAAAGGCTGGAAATTTAACTGCAGTTCTCAAGAACTTCGTACAAAAATGGTAACTTAAGTCCAAAAATAAAACAGGAAAGAAATAATAAAAACAAAATCATTAATTAAAAATGGAAAACAAATGTGGAATATACACCAAGACAGCTGATTCTTTGAAAGTGTGATAATGGTATCTAGCAAGACTAATTTAGAAAAATCACCAAAGATTCAACAGACAACAAAAGCAACGGAAGCCTGGCGGAGGCTCCAGGTCACAGGGTGAGCACTGGGGCAGTGGGGCCACAGGCTCAACAGGAATCCTGCTCTGACATGGGGAATCTCCTCTTCTAACTCTGATTTCTTTTTTATTTTAATTACTTTTCTCATTGGCCTGACAAAATATCTGACAAAAGCACCTTAAGGGTCAGGAAGTTTCTTTGGGCTCCAGAGAGATGAGGAAGACAAGAGTATGGGGCAGCCCGTGATCACACCTAGACCTCACACCGTGAGGGACGTGAAAGGGACCGTGCTCAGCTAAAAACACCTGCAGACACACCCAGGGGCCTGTTTCCATGGTGATTATAAATTCTGTCAAGATAACAATAAAGATTCACCCTAACATTTGAGGGCTTTTTTTAAGACAGGGCATTACTATGTAGGCCAGTCTGGCCTCAAGCTCACAGAGGTTCTTCTGCCTCTGTCTCCCAAGGCTAGAAGCATGCAAGCTCTTCAGTTTGTGAAGCAATGTTGTTAGATGCACACATCTTTACAATTATTGTATTTTTCTGGAATACTACATTTTTTTTACAGATATGAATGTTACATCTATCTTTATTAATGTTTCTTGCCTTAAACTTGACCTGTTAGATATTAGAACAACCATATAGTTTTTAGTCACATTTCCTGCCTTATCTTTTTCTCTTTTACTTCCAATCTTTCTTATTTTGGGGCACAAATCTCATCTGCATGGTTGTTTCAGGTTTGTTGTGTTAACCTCAGTTGATTTTTCTCTTTCTTTCTTTTTTTCTCCTTCTTTCCTTCCTTCCTTCCTTCCTTCCTTCCTTCCTTCCTTCCTTCCTTCCTTCCTCCCTTCCTTCCTTCCTTCCTGTCTTCCTGTCTTCCTTTCTTCCTTCCTTCCTGTCTTCCTTCCCTTCCTTCCTTCCTTCCTGTCTTCCTTCTCTTCCTTCCTTCCTTCCTTCCTTCCTTCCTTCCTTCCTTCCTTCCTTCCTTCCTTCCTTCCTTTCTTCCTTCCCTTCCTTCCTTCCTTCCTTCCGTTTTTGTTTTTTTGAGTCAGGGTTTTTCTTAGTCAGGTTTTTTTGAGTCAGGGTAGCCCAGGCTGTCCTGGAATATACTGTAGAGCTAAGGCTAGCCTGAAGTCAGTCATTCTCTGATCTCAGTGCTAGCACTACAGGCTTGAGTTAAAATGCCAGGTTTGAAGCCTTCATTGTTTCTGTTGAAAATATACTACTTTTCCTCTTAAAGTATGTGACCCCTTTTTTTCTTTTTCAAGTTTTATGTTGACATGTAAAAGTACTGTGCCCTTCGTTTTTATTACACTGAAGTGATGGGGTATTTTTGTGTTTTCTGAATTTTTTAAATATGTAAGATATTAACCCTTCATAGATTGTTTCTCTCATATTTGTGTCACTTTTTTGTGTCTTTAGTTTGATAAGCAGTTCTCAATCTGTAGTTATGACCTCTTTGGGGGTTGAATGACCCTTTCATAGAGATCACCTAAGACCACGGGAAAACACAGATATTTATATTACAATTCATAACAGTAGCAAAATTACAGTTATATAGTACCAAGGGAAAAAATTTATGGTTGGGGTCACCACAACACAAGGAACTGTATTAAAGGGTCACAGCACTCAGATGGTTGAGAACCATTGAGTTTGGTGATGCGTCTTAGGCCTTTCCCCGACTCTCTTTCTATCCCCTCTTCTCTCTTGGAAGCTTTTCTTCCTGTGTTTTAACCAACCTATGTTCCAGATCACTGAGTTGGCTTCTTAATGTCCTTCTTTGCTCTGGTGTTGCTTGGACCTGCAGGATGCTCAGAAATAAACAATTCTAATACCTTTTGTTACAAATATCATCACGTTTGAAGATGGTCTTCTATGCAAAACGAACCAGATAAGTTATCATAAGACTTGTGTTGAAATCTAAGTTCTGCTACTGAACATTTCTAGTGTCACACACTCATCCCACACTCATCTGTAGAATGGGGACGTGAGGCTCTGGGGTTAAGCCAGATGCTCAAGGTCATGTCTGTGTAGCGGTGGCCTGTCCACTGCTCAGGTTGTCCAGGCCTGAGTCCAGCCTCGGCGTGTGTGCCTTACACCATAACTCTGGGCTTACGGAGCATGCAGCCAGTTGAACTCCAAAGTCTAGTCTCATGAATTATCATCATCATCATCATCATCATCATTGTTGTTGTTGTTTAGAGACAGGGTTTCTCTGTGTAGCCTTGGCTGTCCTGAACTCGCTTTGTAGACCAGCCTAGAACTCACAGAGATTCTAGAACACACCTACCTCTGCCCCCTGAGGGCTGGGATTAAAGGCATGTGCCACCGCATCTGGCTTAGTCTCAGGAATTTTGATCAAGTCACATTTTCCCATGTGGAACCGGTATGATTCTATCATCTAATAATGCTGTCTTCTTTCCTTTCTTCCTCTCACTCCTTATTCATTCTCTCTTTCTCCTCTCTCTCTCTTTCATTTATCACCTATCACCCACCACCCACCTGTCATTTACTGCCTGCTTATTTTAACTTTAATGCAGCTATATTTCTCCTGTTAATTTGAAACTTCAGGCTAACTCTTCCATCATCTCAGTAAGTCAAAAAGATCGTCATCATTGGGTATATTAACCCCTTGAACGTTGAGATAGCCACACTCTTGACAGGTGTCAGTGTTTCAGAAATCACTGCTAAGCTTGTTGATGAATGAGGGAAGGCAGGCCCGTCTGTGTGGACCAGTGGCCCCACCAGTCTGCTGCCAACAGGTCAGATGGTGCTGTTTTCTAAAGCACACATTCCAAATTGATCACAATTGCAATAACAGGAAACCTCATTTCTGACTAATGAATTTGCTGGTTTGTCATGCCATGCTGGTTCTGGGGAAGCACAGCATTCTCCCCCATGTCTTTCAAAGCCATGGTTAGTAATCTGTTCTAGAGTTTTCCAAGGATTGACATCAAGAATATACTTTGACTAGATGACAGTCCCCAGAATCTAGGAGGACTCCACTTTCACAAAGAAAAGCTATGTTTTAGTCGGCTGGCACCTCCTTGTTCAGCATGCCCTCTCCCCTCCCACAGGGATTCCCTGTAGGAGCTGCATAACCACATTGTCATGCTTTACAGTGCTTCCAGTGTGACTGCTCCGGCCAGAAGGCGTGCACTCATGTGACTTGTGCTTTAGTGAAAAGGGAATGTACCCTGAGCTAGCAACCTAAATTCTTACATGTTTTATCTTTTACTTCTATTCGTGTGTGTGTGTGTGTGTGTGTGTGTGTGTGTGTGCGCGTGGTGCTTACATGTCTATATGCACATTTGCATATGTGTGTGCATGCCTATGTGCACATGTGTGTGTGGAGGCCAGAGGCTGATGGCTTTCCCTCATCACTTTCCATCTTATGCACTGAAGCCGTCAGAGCTCGCTAAATTGGCTCGTCCATCTAAGCAGCTTGCCTTGGGGAACACGCCGTCTCCGGATTACGAGAGGGCAGCCCTGCCAGCTTCCTTTCTCCCGCTGGGGTCGAGCCTCCAGTCTACAGACATGTGGGAAGCGCTTCATCGACGAAGAGCTCCGATCCTAAACTCTTGTCTTGCTGTTTCACTTGCCAGTTGTGTGACCTGCCATAAACTGTTCAGTCTCTGAGGCCTCTATTTCCTCATCTGCAAGTGGCAATAAAATCTCAAATGGGAGTCATGACACCAGTTACTAGCCATGAGAGGGTCTGCAGTAACACAGCTTCAAAAGGCCAAAGTTTCCCTCATGAGTTTTCTACCTTGGATTTCAATTTATTCTTTGTGTTAAAAAAAAAAATCCTTAGAGATGAGTTCAGTTCCCAAAAAACGTCCACTGGGCAGATCACAACCACCTGTAACTCCTGCTTCGGAGGAGCTGATGCCTTTGGCCTCCATAGGCACCTGTATTCACACACACACACACACTCACACACACACACACACACACACACACACACACACACACACACTACACCACAGCACACCACACCCAAACACCACACCACACCCACATACCACACCACGCACACCCACATGCTTTAAGAAAAGCTTTAAAAAATACCCCCTCGGAATTCGGAAACAACTCTTTCTGCTGGAGAAGGCGAAGGAAGAAAAACACGTTGAGAACACAAAAGAGTGAGGGGTCCTGTGGGGACGGCTCGTTAAACCGAGTTCAGAAGCTGGAGCACGCCAGGCGATTTCTGTGAGTTCTGATGTCGTCTGTGAAGTGAGGACTGGGCGCTTTCACAGTGTGGCTCTAAGTTCTCTCTCCCGTGAGTCTAACCTTACTAATCAACCTGTCCTGAACTATGCAAGTTTCTTCTTCTAAGGGGTGTGTTCCCTCTTAGCCAACTCTTGATCACACCCAGATATAATCATATATATATATATATAATATAATATTCCAAGCACACGCCTTGCCACAAAAAATGTTTCTTAGCAGAATTCCTTGACACCAGTGTGTTGATAGGGACTATTAACCTTAATGAACCTTAAGTTGAATGATGAACCTATGGCTTCCCACTCTATATTTCACTGTTGTAGATTTCCTGGGAGATGACTCCATCCCTGGACTGTGTTTTACACTTCCTGGGAGATGACTCCATCCCTGGACTAATGATGAGAACTGACATAATAACGCTGTGTCAACATGTTATGGAAATTATAGAAATAACTATGTTTCAATTTCCAAGTTAATGTGATTTTGAGAAATGAGATTAGATTTCAGATGTAAAAGATAGCAATTACCCTTTGCTCTAGAATAATGATAGAAGCTATTGGAGCTACACTATTTATCACTTCTGATTAATTTGGAAAAATATTACATTCCTTATTTCTAAAATATTATTAATAGTAATTTTATTTTTGTTGTGTTTATTTTTATTCTGGAGACAATTATGAAAGTCTAGAGAAAGCATTTTCAGGTGTAAGTGTAATTAAAGAGAGATGTTTGCTTCCTTTTGGGGGTAGGTTTTATGAGATAAGTTTCCTTTTCACTTGCACTACATATCCTGTGTTGATCTACTATATGTTGCTATACAGAATAACAGACACTGGTTGCATGTAGAGAAAAGGTGGGTCAGTAGGGAGAGGAGAATGAATGTGAGCAAACTGTAATGATGCACATGTAGAAAATGCCATAATCAAACACATTACTCGATATGCTAATCTAAAACATTAGCTTCACAAATAGAAAAGAGGTTTGACTGGCTGGTTCCAGTAGGCAGGAAGTCCAAACAACACAGTGGAAGCCTCCACAGAGGCACCATCAGCTGCATCATACCACGGTAGAGGAGCGGATGGGCGAGTGCTTGTGTGCAGAAGAGGCCAAGCGTATGAGGTGGGCTGGCTGTCAACTGACTCTCCTGTACACTACCCATGTCGCCACAGGCCTTACTGTCCACAGAGGGAGAAATGTCAATGTCTCCATGATTGCGGTCATGACTGAGTGAGCTGCTAAGGCTGACAGAGTCACTAGAAAGTGGCTTCTGGACTCTGGACTCTGCAAGAGCCGTCTGTAGAAGTTTTTCTCTGTGCATCAGTCTTTCTCTCTGAGTTTCTAGCTTCTCAGCTTCACCGCGCACCTGTACCACACAGCTTAGTGCTGTGTATGAAGGATCACCACGGTGGCTCAGTAGATAAAGCTTGCCACTGTCTTCGCTAGGGCTTCTTTTGTCGCAATGAAACACCATGACTGAAAAGCAAGTCGAGGAGGAGGAGTAATGGCTCGCACTTCCACATTGCAGTTCTTCACTGAAGGAAGTCGGGACAGGAACTCAGGCAGGGCAGGAAGCTGGAGTCAGGAGCTGGTGTGGAGGCCGAGGGATGCATGCTGCTTACTGGCTTGCTCTCATGGCTTGCTCTGCCTGCTTTGTTATAGAACACAGGACCAGCAGCCCAGGGATGGCGCCACACACAATGGGCTGGGCCCTCCTTACCCCCCAACCTTGGTGACCTGAGTTCTGTCCCCAGGACCCTCAGTGTGGAAGGAGGGAACTGAGCCCCATCAGTTACCCTTTGACTCCATGTGTGCACTGCAGCATGTGTGCACCTATATTCCCACATGCACACAGAGAGAGACACAGAAAGAGAGAGAGGAAGAGAGAAACCTGGAGAGTAAACACATGTAAAAATAAAGATATACATAAAATCTCCTATAACTTATGATATCTCTCCAGCCTTACTCTTCTTCTTTTTTATTCTGCCCCAACTGTGCTCACCATACAGTCTTTGCCTCACCCTGGCTCAACCTCCCCTCACCCACCTACCAAAACTACTTTTAATAAGCTCACCAGTGACTTCCACCTCCCTGACCTAGTGGGTACTTTTAATATGTAGCTTATTCTTGAACTCTTGGCAGCACCGGCACCAGCCGCTCTTCCCTGCTTAGCAGGGCTTCTGCGTTCCACCCTGATGGAGTAACAGGCAACAGACACATGTCTCCACTTTTCACCCTGGAGAGCCAGGCACAGTACATGACAGGACTTCTAGAGCGACGGAGAGGTGGTCCTGCAACCCATCATATTTCTCCTGGGCAACCGCCAAACCTTCCCGGGGGGCTTACTTCTAGCTCTACCTTCTTCAGTCACTTCGCTGTGATTGGGTCTGTGCTTGCTAGTGGAGAAGTTTTCCATAAAGGAAAAAAAGCCATGACTTGACAGAAAGTGCGGTCATCTGGGTGGAAGGAATTGTAGTCAAGAAAATGTCTCCTTAGGACTGACCTGGAGGCAAGTCCATAGGGCATTTTCTTGATTGGTTGTTGTGGGCTGTGTCCATTGTGGATGGTGCCATTCCTGGGCAGGTGGTCCCGAGTTTGTAAGAAAACAGGCTGAGCAAGTCATGGAGAACAAGTGGTAAGCAGTGCTTCTCTCTTGCCTCTGTATCAGTTCCTGTCCTGGCTTCCCTCAGTGATGGACTTACAAACTGCAAGGTGAAAGAAACCCTTTCTTCTCCTAGCTGATTTTACTCTTGGTATTTTATCTCAGAAATAGAAGCCCTAGCTAAGACAGGATCTTTAAAATGCCAACAGATGGATGGTACAGGGCAGAGATGTCTTGATAAGGGAAACAATGGGAATCCTACAGATGATTCATTCCCCAGATATGTCCAGAACATATTAGTATTTTACCCATTTGTGTCCCCTTCCACAAATGTGTGATTCCAGGAGGGAGAGGGACATGGCTGTCTGATCAAAACCATGTGCCTGGTCCATTGTTGGCCTCCAGTGCATTTTCTGGATGGGATAAAGAGGTGAGCGGGTCTTGGATAATTTCTGACCCTCCTCTCCCCTGGGCATGTTCTGTGTACTTTCCCTGTAAGTTAGCAGCTTCTTTCCACCTATATTACTGTTCTCTCTCTCTCTCTCTCTCTCTCTCTCTCTCTCTCTCTCTCTCTCTCTCTCTCACTGGGAAAATGCTCTTATTTCATAAATGGGCTTATTGCTCTCACTCTTAAATTTTTTAAGTAAAAGAAAATTTTCAAATACCTTGAATTGGTTCTTTAAACATCAACTTTTTCCTGTTACTCTGCGTTAGAAACTGTAAGTCTAGGAATGATTTTGCAAGTCTAGGAAAGCCGAAGTCCCTAGAAGGGACCACTGCACTCATAACCTCACAGCACCCGTGACCACCTGCACACGGTCAAGGTGGTCAGCATTCCAGCCCAGACAGGGACAGAGGACACATGAGTACCCACTCTTAGGGGAGAGGAGCAGTGGACAGTTGCTGGGGGGAGGGGTCAGGGAGACAGTTGGGGTTTCTGTTTGTTTGTTTTAGGGGTGTGGTCATCGTTAAGGGTGACCATGCCCCAGCAGATGGCTCCACACTCATGCGAAATGGGTAGCATTAATTAAACATAATTAAGCATAAAAGAGAGAGAACGTGAAGCTGAGGGTCTACAGAAGGGGGAACTGGGGAGGGAGAGTAGAGGCTAATATGATTAAAAACACACTGATACAAGTAGGAAATCCTCAAAGAACAAATTACGGATTATGGTAAACAAACAAGCAAACAAAGAGAAAAAAGAGAACGAAATTCCCCCAAACAAATGACTCCAAAATCATAAAAACAAAACTGCAAGAGGGAAGCCAGCTGGAGCCTGTCTGCTCTGCCTCCTTCTGAGGCCTCTACCTCTCTAATCCCACTGCCCCTGAACTTTAGTTACAGGATTCTGTTTGGGAACCACTCAGCTAGGTGCTCACCATGGCTTTTATCTCTTAGCCCAACTGGTACAACGCTCACGTTCATTTGATATAATGAAGACTACCCACTAAAATAAAACTGACAAATGACCTGTAAGTTTGACGGTTCTGAGCACAGTGATAAGCACAAATGGAAGAAGAGGGTCTATTGCTGACAATGGGATAAATGAGAATTTATCTGTAAGAATTCACGGCTGTGCCTCTGGCTCCTAAGGGAGAAGAATGTCTCATTCTAAACACAGGCCTTGTGGTTTTCAAGAACAGTAGTGATGGAGATGAGTCCCTCATCTACAGGCGTTTTCGAGGAGCATCATGAAACAGCACACAAACAGCTTTGCATTGACTGTTGAGCAAGGTCATAGTATGTTTGGCTTCTAGGTGGACCTACCCCAAACACAGTGTCCCGTTCAAACACATGTCCTTACTTCTCCGGGCTGTTCTATTGTTCTCTGTAGTTTAGCACATTTTTTTTTTTCAAGTAATGAGTCAGCCTTTTGTGGGTTTAATCGGTGTGAATTGATTTACCAAGTATTGAATCACATACATTAAAGTGACCAAATGCTTCAGTGGCCTTGCAACTTTCTAGCCCAGACTGGATCATAAATATCTGTCTAAGACTAGATACCCTTGGAAGCCAGGCCTGGTGGCACAGGCCTGTAACCTCAGCTACTTGGAATGTTAAAGTAAGAGTGTTGTTATAATGAAAGAAAACCCCAAAGGTTAAATTTTAACAATAAAGACTCAGGAGCCAGATCCTGGGGTAAAAACCTGTTAGCTCAGAAAGGCAGAAAAAGTACCCAGCTGACCTTCCTACGCAGCCGACATCCTAGAAGAAAAAAGTTCCCTCTCTTTCTCCACTTGTCTTAAGTGTTCTTCTCAATGACTCTCTTTTCTGTTTATTCTCTGTCAGCTGGTTGCTTGCTCTGTCTCTTTAACTTTATTTAATCCTGTTTACAGAAAACTCTTGGATTAAAGGTGTGTGCTAGGGCTGAGCCACACCACAAGTACTTGTTTAGAGTAAACAGAAAGCTCTAGAATGAAAGGTTTTTTACAGTTCAAAGTCTTGGGGTTCACAATGGGATCAAATATCCTGCAACATATCTCAAGTTCAAGGCCAGCTTTGGTAACTTAGTCAGACCCCGTCTTAAAATAAAAAGTAAAACGTATGACAAGAATATAGTTCTAAAGTGAAGGCTATGTGTGAGGTCTCAGTATAAAATAAATATTAAAAAAGAGAGAGAAAGGAAGAGATGTGTGCTTTGATGAGAATCATATCATGGTGGAATAGAGTCAAACAGAATAGGCTCTAGAAATTATGAAGGGGTACCTGGTCTAGGCCCTGGTTACATGAGATGCAATGGAGAGAAGAATAGAATCACACCTCACATATGTTTGAAAGATGTACTGTCTCTACTCCTTACATGACTAGACAGGCAAGAAATCCAATATTTCTTCAGAGCATCTCCCTCCCTTCCATGGACAGTAACTCCTCATGCTGGTCCCAGAACTCAGGCGCCCCCTTGAGGCTGGAGGATCCTGCCTGCTGAGTTCTATGAACAGGTCACTGCTGTTGGGCTTGGGATTCCTCACAAAGACAGGCTCCCTGAATCAGTGTGGGTTGTTCTTTGAAAGACAAAAGAATTTGATGGATGCTGACCTGCCTTTTTCTGTGCCCCACCCCCACCTCCGCAACGACCCAGTTTCAGTACTGCTACATCTGTAATTCATAAGTTTCACCGCTGTGTCTCAGGGAAGTGATCTTAGGAGATGGGCTTGGGCCAGCTCTTTCTACAACCATGCCTATCCAGAGATTCAGTGACCCTGAAGTGCTTAACCCACTCCCTTCCAGGATCAAGAGCCTGCCCAGAAGGCATGTTCTTATTTCAGTTTTACAGTTCAAGAAAGCAAGTTCTCTGAAAGATTCAGGTGTGTTTTGCCCTGTGGTCTCACCCACAGAAGTTCAGAGATGTTGAGCACTGGTCTCCTAATCCCTCTACACACTCCGCTCATTGTGACTCTTTATTTTGACCTGAAGGGCTGGACCCGTGACCAGCCGTGGAGAAATGGTGGAACACGGAGGCCAGTGTGTGTGAGCATGAAGAATGAGTTACGTGCTCGCACACACTCCTCCTGGACACTTTGTGAAAGAGATATGATGAGTGAGTTCCTGTGAAAACCCAGGCAGCAAGAGGCTGCCAGAGGGGTCCATGCAGGCTGCGCAGAAGGTGGTGAGGGGGAGGGGAGGGGAGTGGGAGAGATACAGTGGTCCACACACAGGAGAGAGAGGAAAATCCACAAGATTGGGAAGACTGGAGATTCTGGAGCCAGACTGAAGAAGCCTTTTCTGCTACTCCTACTGTGTGGCTTCCGCGTGGAAAGGGGACATTGCAGAGAGGAAAAGAGAGAGCATGCCCAAGCCACCACAAGATCTCAGCACACTGGCTGCTGCCATCGTAGTTCCCCTTGTGTGCAAAGACGAGAGCAGTTTCTTTTTCCTCCTCAGGAGTGCCCTCCGCTCCGTGCCCGGGTGGCTTGAGAATTGCCGAAGGAAGGTTTAGGGAACTGGGATCTGTGACTTACTCCAGAGAGGTAGATGGTTTTCGCTTTTGGAATGCCATCCCAGTGAGGGAGGAGGAAGGTGTGAGTGATGAGGATTTTGGTGCTGGAAGATCAGAAAGGGCTAAGTGCAAGGCCACAGCTGGGGGAAACACACACACACACACACACACACACACACACACACACAAAAATAGTGCAAAATAAAACAAAATTGAGGTGCTTCAACAGGGGCAAGCATTGTTTGTTTTTAATTATTAGTTATCATTCAGATCGTTTTCCTTCTTGGCAAACATTTCCCTTGGGCTTCCAGTGATGTTTAAACGGTAACCTGGAGTCCTCATTAACTCCCTGTTTCTCCTGTTGTTCCCAGCTTGCCACTGTGGGGTGACTTAGTCCTTTTTAACAAGTTGAGTGCGTGTATAATAGTGTGTTCTCGTTTCCTTTGAGTTTTCTGCTGGAATGTGGAACTTCAGTGTGTTGTAACCGCTGTTGCCTCGTGGTGCCTCTGAGGACGGTTCCTGTATAAATTGCTATCTGACAGTAGATGCCAAACCACGAACTCTGCAGAGCGCATGCACACGAGACTCTTGCCTGATCAGACAGTGTTTCACGGATGAGCGAGGTGTGCCCTTTGCTTGCTTGTGTTTAAGGTGTCTTGGTCTCCAGGAGCTTTGGCTCTTGCCGCAGACCCCAGCTTAACAGCGGAGTTTCGTAGGAAGAATGGCACCGCATTTTCACAGCCCGCAAGAACTGTCCAGGGTCCCCGTGGCTTTTGTCCTTGCCCACGGACCGTGTCTGTGGACACAACACTGTAAACGACCGCGTAACCGTCTCGCCAGCAAGAAGGCACACGGACGACAGGATCCTTCTGCAGCAGGCTTTATTATTCCACAATGAATGGAGGAAGACCCCAAGCCCCAAGATGGCGCTGCTTAAATAAGCCCCGACCGCACTTATGTGACGTGGAGTGACGTGTCATACCCTGATTGACTGCTTACTCGTACCCGTCTGACGGCCCGGGGTGGGGCTGTGGCTTGGCGCGCTTTTGCAAGTGCACATGTGCTCTCAGAGGCTGTTACCAGTATAGAGACTGGATGCCGGCGCCATCTTGTAATGGCGCCTGAACCTCGGCTCTCTACACAACACTGCTTCGCTTTCATGTCTGTGAAAGACAGCTCCTGATCTGTTGTTGACAGGTGACTGCTATGCACAGCCCCGCTTTCCACTCAGGACTGCAACCCTCTTCTTCGTTTGTGCGCATCTAAGCACAGTGTTCGGTATGGCGGCCTCTCTCTGCCCAAGCCCTAGCCTGAGAGTTGTTTCACTGTTTTTCTCACCATTACGATAAAACTCATGTCCATTCACTCCTAATAATTATTTGGAGACAACATTATCTTTTCATCAAAGGAACTCCCTGCCCATCCAGTTTAGGTCAAGCCTGCCCTATCTCTATGAGTTCCAGTTTTCTCAAAGAAACAAAGGTAACTGTCAGGGACTTCTGTCAAAGACGGAGGTTTATCCTACTTTTCAGTAAATAACATCTCTGTTTAGTATGGACTCCTATCAGGTTCCTACTGTCTTGCTTTGCCTTTTTATTTTTATTTTTATTTTCAGGGGGCAGGATCTTAAGTAGCCCAGGCTAGATTCTAATTTGCTATTTAGCCAAGGATGATCTTAAACTTCCAATTTTTCTGTCTCCACTGGCTAAGCAGGCATTTGCTATGCACAGCTTGTGCTGTGCTGGGGATCAAACCCATGTCTTCATGCGTGCTGGGAAGACACTCCGTCAGTTGAACTGTATTACCAGCTCTTTGTTTGGTCTTATGCTCCTGATCTTCCTGCTTCGGCCTCCCGGCTGCCAGGACAGCAAGCATGTGTCACCAGGCTGGGCCACACGTGGTTTCCACTGACCTGAGATGGCAGACTCAGCAGTCCCATGCATGCTTCCGTGAGCAGGAGGGACAAGGCTGGCAAACCTCCCTGAACTTTGCACATATTGCTTCCTTTCATAGTGCACAGACCAAAATGTCATCCCAGTTCCACCTCAGTTGCAAAGAAGGTGGACGAGCACAGTCCCCGATTTCAGTAGGGCAAACCCCACTGTCATCTGAAGAATCTGCTACTGAGCAAACAAAGAAGACTGAACTCCCAGGAACCTCTGACACACACCTCAATTCCGACTCTCTCCTAGCTGTGCCTATGCGCCCACAGTGGGCGAATGGTTGAATTCTACAGTCTTGGCTCTGGGAACACAATGGCAGAGATGCTGAATGTGTTTCTTTCAAACTTATCTGCGTCTCCATGGGCTCTGCTGTACCTCTTCAACATGAAGAGTCCTGTCATCTTTTCTTTCAGGAGGCTGGATGCCCAGCGGTCTGAGGGGAATGGCGTTTGATGAGACAAAGGCTAAAGGCTCGCTGCCAGGCAGTCGCTTCTGCTTCATGCCAACCAATCATGCCAACCTCTGACCTGGGATCTCCAGATGACTTTGAAATGCTACGACCTTCTCTCCTGCCCTCGGCCCACGGCTGGGGCGGGCTTAGCCATTCTCTCCCCGTTCCCTCTTCTTCCTGGCAGATCCTCCTGTTCATGTTCACGTCACATCCGGGCCTCTCTCTCCTAAAATCTGCACGCGTTGCTTTTCATGAGGTCCCTCCCGACACCTTCCCTGCATCTACCTTACCGTGGGAGGAGGGTGTACTTTTCTCGGCATCCTGGCGTTCACCGAAGCTTTCCCATTTGCTATGGGAGTCACGGCAGCACTCCCCCCCCCCCCGTCCCCATACTCTGTCTCTGCAAAAAGCAAAGCAAAGCAAATAGCCTCAGGTGCAGCGAACACACAGTCTGCCGAAGACCAGTTACCTGCTTACCTAAGCTTCAGTTGTTCGGGAATCACTTTAAGCCTAAGCGCTGGTCGCCTTTGCTGGGACCGTGTTTTGATTGCGCGCGGCCCTGGTCTGCAGTTCTGTAAGATGAAGACATGGCCTGGCAACTATGTAACATTTTGATGTGTGTGCTCCACCTCCTCAGCCTTGTAAATTTTTTAAAGTTATACGAAGCGAAAGCCAACAAGAATATGAACCCTAATTTTAACCATGTGTCTTAGAATTAGAAATTAAAAAAGAATATTCCACATATGACTAACTCAGTAATAAATGCTGCAAAATTAAATCCGGAAAAAAAAAAAGTGCAACACGGGCCTCACAAATTGCTTCACAAATTGCTCTTGTGTTAGGTGCCACCACCACTGTCTGGGTCCCCAGAGTTTCCATTCACTCCCTCTTCTTCTTTGCCCAGCCATCCACAACCTCTTTCCTTTCTCTGCACTCTCTTGGATTTGTCCCCAGGTCTCAGCCTCAGCTGTCACTTCCCAGAGCCAAGTCCCTCTCACATCCCGAATAAATTACTGCACTGCCTCGTTGCTGGCCCTTTCACTGTCAGCTCATCCCTCTGCCTGCTGCCAGATTCATCAGCGCGTTCAGCATCCCTCTGCTCCAACTGCGACCCTCTGCTGTACCCTTCCTTCTGATCACCTTGAATCCGGGCTCCTTAGCCTGTGCGATAGTTTGGCTGTGTCTCCACAAGTTCTCCTAGTGGAAATCTTCACCTCTGGTGTGACTGGTGCCATGGAGGGGGCCCTCAGGGGAAATGTCTGCTCTTTAGGGAGACTGCGTCCACGAATGGACCGGTGACATTACTGTGCTTTCACGACTATCTCGCTCACTGTCCTTTTGCCTTTCCACCACGAAGTGACGCAGCACAAAGCCTCTGCCCATTCCTCACACTGCAGCTTAGACTCTGGGCCTCTGGAACTGTGAGCTGACACATTTCAGTTTGTTATAAATGACTTCATCTGTGATATTCTGTTCCAGAAGCATAAATAGGGGTAAGATGTCCCCAGGATAAGAGGTTTTCCCCACTGGATCCTGTTCTTTACTTTTCTTTTGGGGAGCGCTCCACCAGACGGCTTCAGTCTGTTTTTTTTTTTTTCTGTTCTTTTCACCATGACTTTCAATACAGTAAATGGTTGTTTACAGTATATGGTTATTACCGTTTTCACGTTGTGCCCTCCTTGAAGAGAATCCTTTCCTCTTCCCCTACCTTACAGGATTTTTATCTGTGTCTGGAAACATTCTCCTCTCAGCCAGCCTACCCTGCAGTCATGCTGTCAGGTGTAATATTTCTGACTATGAGCCGCATTTACAAAATGACTTGAAAGGAACTAAAGATTATTTTGAGGCCATCATATAGATATTTTACCGGAGTATTCTGTCTCTTCTTAGGTACTTTATCTGTTTTCTGTTTTTCAATGAATATATCTAGATGTTAATTAGTTGGTATTTAATCTTTGGGGTCAGGAAGCAGAGGAGAGAAGCAGTTGGTCATGGCAGCACACACCCTTCTTCCTAGCACTCAGGAGGCAGAGGCAGGTAGATCTCTGCATTAGAGGCCAGCCTGGTCTACAGATAAAGTACCAGGAGAGCCAGGGCTACACAGAGAAATCCTGTCTAGAAAAACCAAGAAAAAAAAAAGGCAATGAAACGAAAAGCAGAGGACATGCAATTCATCTTTCATCTATTTTGCTTTAACTTATTTTCTCTCTTTCTTCCTCAGTCTCATGGAGCCAAAATTGGCTGTGAACCTCAAGTGCTAAGGTTACAGACTGTGCCATCATATCTGGCAATTTCCCTTATCATTAATTTTTGTTAGAATGAGACTGGAATTTAGATATTTTTTTCTTTTTTCATTTATTTGTGTGTGTGTCTAGGTCAGAGGACTTCAGAATCAGTTCTCTTTTCCCATTTTGTTGGGTCTGGGAATTAAACTCAGGTCGTCTGAATTGGCAGCAAGCACTTTTACCAACCGAGCCATCTCACAGGCCAGATCTTTACATTTTATTCACAAGATTCCATGTTACTCTCCAATAAACCTTTGTTTCTCGTCTCATAACTTTGTCCACTGATGACTTGGTGAAGAACATAGCACAGAGTCAGTCCGAGGCGAATGTGATTTAAACCAGGAAAGGTTAAGAAACAACAGCCCTTGACAAATTTAATTCTCAAGATGTCTGAAAATGTCAGGTCCCTTTCTTTAAGACCAAAGTATAATCTATTCGAATCTCTTCCAACCTTGCCTAAGTTATTCATAATTAACTCGTGTGGGCTGTTTCTTATGCTGTTGGACAAGACCGAGTATCAAACCCCAAAGAAGTAAGTCTGAGAAGAGCTTTGGTTTTTAACACAGGGGCTACCAACAAGCACTTAAAACTGCCACTTTCAAGGTCATCCATTGTAAGAGTTGTAGGAGAGTAGACATTGGAATTCAGAAGTGCCAGTTAATTGCTAAAGGTAATGAGTCTAGGCTCATGCTATGAAGAGAACTGTACACCTATGAATGCTGAAAGGACAACCAGGTGATTCTTTCAGGGTCTCATGTGCACATGCTCTGACAGGGCCTTCCCTGGCCGCTAAGTTTGGTCCATCTGCTTCCGGAAAGGGCAGATACCTGGAACAAGGTGGTCTGACTTGTTCAGATGGCAAACAGCTGGTGCTAACTGAGGACTGTAAATGGCACAGCAGAGACAGGGAAGATGGTCTCCATGCCCTTCTCCCTCTGGGCAGCCCCACCCCCACTCCCTTTCCTCAACTCCTTTGTATTTTAGTTGGATCCACGTGACTAATTCTGGCCAATGGAGGGAGGGAAATGAAAATATCTTCCGCTTCTGGGACTGGCCATCAAAATCACCATGGAGGCACTCCTTTGACTTTCTCGAGCTGACTGTGTAAGAAGTCTCACTGGATAGGACAAAGGCTGGGGCTATTACAGTCACAGCTGAAAAGAAGGTGGAAGCCACCATCAGCGAGAGGCTGGGATTCAAATCCTGACACCAGAAAGTGAAACTGAGGGAAAACGTGTTCCTATGGTTTAACTCTGCATTTCTGGTTAGACTTGCTACCAGCTAGTGTGGCTAAGATTAACCTCGGTGTCTGTAACTCTTCCTAAGACTTGTAACAGTTCTACTGGGAACAAAGAAGTTCCTTATTTTAAAGCTTCCAAATTTAATTCGGTTTAATAAATAGTTGGTGAATGTCCACCAATTTCAAGCAGCAACCTTAACAAATACCATGCCAATAATCAGATTGTGTAATTGAACGCTGGCTTAAAATAGGTTGAAGCTGGAAAGGTTTGGGTCTAGGTGAAAAGAACTTTCAAATGAACTGAGCACAAGGAGTATGGGAAAGAATAACAAATACGTATTCATTAATTACACAAATATTGACTCAATACCTGCTATGCACGAGGCACTCTGCTGGTTACTGGCGACAGAACAGCCGTAAAACAGTTCAAGTCCTAGCTTCTAAGACCTTCCCCTCCAAAGGGGAGATGGCTGGTAAATAAACAACATGTCAATCAAGTGGCCACAGAGCTTTGAAGTGAAGAAAAATGTGCTGGAGCAGAGCGGGACATGGCTGGCTAGATTTAGATAAGACAGCGAAGGAGTCCTCTTTGATGGGGTGGTGGCTGAACATGAAGATGAGGAAGTGAATAACCCTAAAGTCGGGGGGTCAGAGCACTCCAGGAAGAGGAAGTAGTGAGTACAGAGACAGGAAGTGGGAGCACGTGTGTCTGGTGTGCTCAAGGAGCAGGGCGGCATAGACGCAGGGAGGGCGTGGGCATTGTTTGGGAGAGGAGGAATGAGTGAGGAAGTGGGAGGGGTGAGGTCAGGAAGGGGTAGGTGGTATTAAAGTACAGACGGAGAGCAGGGTTTGGATTTCATGTCGAGGCAGGAAGCTCTGGGAAAAAATTTGAGTAGAGCTGTAAAACTAGTGTATGAACTACTTTTCTATTGCCATGATAAAACACCACAAACGAGGCAATTTCCAGAAGAAAGAGTTTATTTGCCTTTATGTTTCCAGGGGTGAGGAAACAGCAGGGCAGACATGGTGGCCAGAGTTGGAAGCTGCAGAGGGCTCACATCCTCACCTACAAGCTTGGAGAGTGAGCTGGGAAATGGTCCAAGGCTTTGGCACCTCAGAATCTGCCCCTCCCCATTCACATACTACCTCCAACAAGCCTACCACCAACCACAGACCAAGTTTTCCAACATCTGAGCCTATGGGCGTGCTCCTTCAAATCAGCAAGAAGGTGACAGTCTTGCTAAGATAGGGTGGCTCTGGGGTTGACACTGGTTGGGCGTTGGCCTCACAAAGAAACAGGAGACAAAAGAAGACACAAAAGCAGAGGCCTGAATTTTGTCGAAGGTACATTAAGAGTGACAGGCCAAGTGGGCACCTCATTAAGGATTTAGAGCAACTAGCAGACATTGGATGCCAGAACTGGGGAGAGAAAGAGTGATCAGAGAGTTACAAATCTGAAGTTGTAACTATGCCTTAGGTTAAGTGGGATAGCTTAGGAAAGACAATAGACAGAAAAGAGCTGGTTGCCACCTAAGGGCTCCTACTTTGACAAGGAGCATGGAGAGGAAGGAGGCTGAGAAAGGGTGGCTCCCAGGACAGGGAGAAAATCAGACAAGTTGAGAGGAACAGCAGCTAAGGTGAGGAAGTGTGTCAAGTTAGAGTTCAGTCACATCAGTGCTGCCAAGAGCCCAGAAGAACAGGGATGCGGAGGTCACCAGGGGATCTGACAGGAACAGTTACTGGAGAGTGTGAGAAGGCAGGTTTGTGCCGCACACTGAGGATGGATACTGCCAAGTGAGTGGGAAAGACGAAGAAACAGACAAGGGGACCAGGAAGAACTCTATCAAAGAAGGCCTGGCTTGACACAGCGTCCTGCAAATTTATATGAAATAATTATTTGCCATGTTGTGCGATTTAGTTATTTATTTATTTGTTTATTTATTTATTTATTTGTACTGGGGATTGAAGCCATGGCTTCCAGTGTGTGAGGCAAGTAGTCTAGCAAATGACCCACACCCCAGGTTGCATGCTTGCCTATTATAAGGAGGAGCTATGTTTTTATGTAGTTGTCTGGTTTATGTTGAGTGCCTAGAACAAATGGTTATTCAGCTAAAATTAGCTCTAGAAGAGAGAGAGCGAGCGAGAGCAAGAGAGAAAGAGAGCTGCATCTGAGTGCATGAGTGTGCAACGCCTTGTCTTCAGACCTAGTAGGCTGGGAATCTTGCTGACAATCTGTTCGGCGTCAAGGATTTTATCTCCAGATGGGTGCCCCATTTTTCTTCTTGATAACCTCTTACTAATGAAGAGCCTGAGATGGAAGTTCCATTTACAAATGGTGAATCATTAGAAACAGATTTGGAGGCAGGCAAGGATCTTCCAGCAGGCATGCAGTCAGTTTTCTGCACAAATGGGCCTAGGAGCAGATCTGTCGGCAGGAAGGCAACTCATTACACGCGTCCACTCCCCTGCTATGGCCTCTCGCTGAGAGTCTGAAAGCCTGAGGGCAAAAGGACAGACACTCCTTAAAGGTCACCCCCAGAGCCCGGCCACACCCCAGTTCTGTACCTCCCCCTTGACAGCACCTAGGAGGCTAACAGCGGCCTCGTTTCTAGCCTGCAGCTGCTGGCTAGGCTGTGCTACCTCTGCCCTGAAAGCTATCCTGTCCACCTCTCAGACTGTCCTTAGTCGGGACAGCCCTCACAGTCTGCTTGGGCTTCCTTCTCAGGTCCTGTTTGGAAGTGAATCTATGACATGGGTCTACAGCTGGCTGCAAGGAGGCAGGCCGTTTTCCCAATGATTGAGGGAGGCAGGAGCGGTACGGCTTCCAGCAGAAGGCTCGGGACTGGGCTAAATTCGAGAATTTACTATCAGACATGCCTTCTGATCATCCCTCTGATGTTTCAGCTTGGAACCCAGTTCCTCCCCAGTCTTTTCCCTCACTTGTTGTTTTTGTATGACATATGGCCCTCCTTATCCCTTTCCCGCTATGTGACAACAGCTGGAGGAGAAAGAGGTTTTATTTTGATCCGTGGTTCTGGAGATGCCAAGGAAGGGTCTGTGGTCTGCATCTGGTGATGGCCTCTCCATCGGTAGCGACCCATGATGTGGGACAGGGAACATGTATGTAAATCTCCTTCCGATCCCATCAGGATTCAGCTGTGGGGCTCTAGACTAGAGATTGTGTTTAGGGTCGGGTTCAAGAGGTAAAATGCTTGCCCCGCAAGTATGAGGACTGGAGTCCAAATGCCTAGGATCTACGTAAAGTCAGGCATGCAGCACACATCTGCAACCCCAGCGTTCCTACTCCAAGGCAGAACCAGGAGGCTCCTGGGATCGCATGGGCCAAGGACTGTGACATACACAGTGGGAAACAGCAAAGGGCAGTTCTCAAACAAGGTGGAGGTAAGAGTCCACACTCAGGGCTGTCCTCTGCCACATAAGAACCATGGTCTCTCTCTCTCTCTCTCTCTCTCTCTCTCTCACACACACACACACACACACACACACACACACACACACACACACACCGGCTGTTAGTTCTGGCTAATCCTGAAGGTCCCTCCTAACCTTTAGTTACATCCATGCTCAATTGAGCTGTAGAATAAATGTCAGAGGTGGCAAACAAGATTTACGTCACAGAAGGCAGTCATGGTAGTACACCGCTACCATCTTAGCACTTTGGAAGCTGAGGCGGCAGAATCACAGACTGAGGTGAGTGCGGGCTCCACAGAGAGACCTTGTCTCAAAGAAAGAAAGGAGCAAAGAAACCCCAGGCAGCACCCTACCCCAGGCACCAGAGGGACCGTCCCCAACTGCGGCTATTCATACTCTCCTTTCTCCATCTCCAGCTGTGTCCCTACACCACTCTTAAACAATTCTGCTGAAAATTCCCCCTAAACATAGTTGCCATTCCACTCATATATTTCCTTATGGTTCAAGGAAAATATAAATGCAAAGGAGAAGAAAATGACAACCAAAGCAAAGTCCGCATAATGCCAAATTCCTGTTGTGTCTTTATTTATCAGAGGCTGTGAGGACACCTTCATTTTTAAAAGACATTTTCAGAAGTTAGAAAGTTACTGAAGATATGCTAGCATCACACTAACACATTGTGAAGGATTCAGAGGAAAGCGATGTCCACTCGGCAGTGGCCACTGAGCTGTACACTTGAAAAAGATTAATATGACGAGTTACATGTTATATGAACCATATTTTGATTCCATGTTATTTTATATCATATTGTATTACCATGGTTTCTCCCTTGTTTTGAAAAACCTTACACAAATAAAAAGTGTCATTTTTACGAGGCTGGGATCCTCACAGTTCCATCTCAGAGAACCATCCCTGGCACAAAATGGCAGCTTCCATGGTTTGTGTGTGGTCCGTCTCCCAAGGACTCATATGTTAGAGGTTTTGTCCACAGAGTGGCAGTACCCAAGTCTGGGGCCAGGTAGGATATTCTTAGGGTAGTTAAAAGCATGCCACAGGAGGGGACTGCAGGCCTCGGCCTCTCTGGTTCTTGTTCGACCATGCCACGTGTTGTGGTCATCCACACTGGAACCCTTACCAGAGCTGGCACAATGCTGTTTGCACCTTCAGTCTTCAAAATTATGAGTCAAATAACTTCCTTTTCTTTATATAGTTAGCTCACCTCCAGTATTTTGGTATAATAAAGAAAAAAAATGCACTAATGTCCTGACTTGGTGGTGTAAGGCAAGGTCTAGGTCTAACCTTGGTCAGTTGAATTTCTTGAACAGTGTAAAATAGGATCCACAATGTAGTCATATTCCCAGAACTTTCTACTCTCCTTCACACTTCCTGAACTTATAATGTACTTGGACTTAAATAATTTACTTTGCTTTACGGAGCCATTTCCTAGCACTATTGTGAGAACTGCTGAGAAAAGTTATGGACCAGTCAGAAAAGCTCTTGTATGACGTACCCATGCCCTTTCTTCCCCAGCATCTCTAACCTGCTGCACTCCGCTGAAGAATAGCAAGGAGGGAGACTCATATTAATGCCTGATGAGTGATTTGATGCAGAGATGATGATTTGCTAGAGAGTCTTCTAATCCAGAAATGTAATAATATAGAGACTCTGGGAATGGTTACTATTGTGCCAACATCATAAATAAGTAGTGAGGAAAGGAGGAGAAAGAGGAAGTGGGGAGGATGAGGGGAAGAAGGAGAAGGAGGAAGAGGGGAGGAGAAACAAGAGGGGGAGGAGGAAGGGAAGGAAGAGGAGGGAGGGGGTAGGAGGAAGAGGAGAAGGAGGAGGAGAGAGGAGGAGGAAGAAAAGAAGAAGAGGAGAAGAGGGAGGCAGATTCCCCCAAACTCCACTTTCAGACTTCTTGGTGGGTGAAACTTGACTCCTGATTTGCATCAGGACACATTAGGAATTGTTTCTTCCCCTGTTGGCTCTCAATGGATTCTCTTCTACTGCAGTTCTGTGTGCTGGGGTTTGGCCAACTTAGTTTAATTAATTAATCTTCAAGTGAAACCAAAGCTGATTTAGAACATTTCCTTCTGAAACATCATCACTTCTGGTTCACTAGCATGTCACTGTTTTTGGTCATCATTATTGGTATTGTTGTGCTTGGCGGTGATCCTGGAAATACAATTTACTTTATGTTAAAACCACGTCTAAGCAAAACCTGTGACTCCACTGCAGAGTGAAATATGGAACCCGCCCCTTACATCGTGTTCTCGGCTTTGGAGATACATCAAACCAGAAATGATGTAGTCTTTCTAACTTGAGGGCTCAAGTGTGGGAGGCACAGAATCTTCAATGCTGCAAATGTGTCTCTAAAAGTTTTTCAGAGCCAATCCTTTCTAAGAAGAGAAGCGTAATTAGATTCTCTGGGACATAAAGAAAGCATTATCTATTATTAATTTTATTTATTTGTTTAAGACAGGACCTCCTTACTATGAGACTGGCCTAGGACTCACAGAGACTCACCTGCCTCTGCCTTCCTCGCACTGGGATAAAAGTCATGCACCACCACGTTCAGCCCTTGCCTTTTTTTTTTTTTTTTTAAAGTGCCCATTGCCCAAGCCCAAGTCTAACTGCGACCTGGAGGCCATGCTTTCTTATTTAGTAATTGAAGCCCTGGGATGTGTCTTTTCCAATGGGTTCCAGAAGTCACCAAACAATCACTTATAACTGGGATTACTGGCAAATGCACTTAGGAGACTGAGGCAGGAAGATTACTGCAAGTTTCAGGCGGGCCTTAGTGACGTATTGAGTTCAAAGATACTCTGAGATAATTATGAGACCCTGTTTCAAAGGCCAAAGACAAAATGCCACGCAACATGAACATGGTAAAATGGCAATCAATTTACAACAAGAGTCTTCAACATTAGACCCTGAGAGAGAGGCATGTGTCCTTGTTCCTGGTCCCAAGGAATAAAATACTTAAGGTTAAGAATTGGGTGTAAACAGATCTAAGAGAGTTGCCGCTTCCCCAATTCGGCTTTTTCTTTGCGATTTCAGCAAGCAAAGTTGCTTGGAGAACATCTTTTAAAAATGTCCTATTCCTGGTCTGACAAGATGGCTTGGTCGATAAAGGTGATTGCTGCCAAGCCCGATGACCTGAAATCCATCCCCAGGCTGTACATGGTGAAAGGAAATAATTGGCTCCTACACATTGTCCTCTGACCTCTGACCATGCATGTTACACCCCAATATATAAAGAAATGTAAAGAGCCAGGCTCGGTGGCATACACCTGTAATCCCAGCACTTGGGGAGGCAGAGGCAGGGGGATCTCTGTGAGTTCAAGGCCAGCCTGGACTACAAAAAGAGTTCAGGGCATCCAAGGCTACACAGAGAAACCCTGACCCAAAACAAACAAACAAATAAATGTAATGGAAAGCTTTAAAAAAAATCTTTTATTTATATTCTTTGAGAGTTTTTCATTTTTAAATAGAACTATATAAACATACCCCCTGCTTAAGTGAAACTGTGACTGTATGTGTGGGGGGGGCGCTGGTGTGAAATACCTTCACCTCTGTTCCTGGCCAGCGTCTGAAACTTTGTCTGCGCACCAGCCACCCGGTATGTGGGCCCACGGTGAGCAGCCTGTGCTGGCTTCATGGAACAGGCATATCCCTGCATTGTTTTCCTCAGGAATAATTATCAGTTCTAGGAGGCCATAAGGACTTTGTAAAGGCAGTAAATTCATTCTCAAAGGTTCCCTTCTGCTGGTCCCGCCCTCGCCGTCCTGTGCACTCCCCGCTGAAACACTGGCGGGGTTGTGGCATCCCTGTGGCCTATAAACAAACAACCGTCTTGGCAGGCTTGAGGTGACCTTGCTGATAGGCCCGCCACAGTAGCTGAGCCTGAGGCCTGGGTTAGGGCCGCCCTCCTCCCAGCCTCCTAGACCACAGTTTCTTAGGCAAACACCGCTCACCTTTGGGAACAGAAAACCTGAGCTGTAGCAGCCTGAAGGTTCTAAGTGATGTCAGAGAGTGACCCCCTCCTCTGTTTGGTCAGCACAGGTCAACACCCCTCAAGGTACTGTTGGTGCAAGTGAGAGTGTCTCTTCTGGGGGAAGGCAGAACTCTCACAAACACGCCAGACTCCACTAGTCCCCAGGCTTTTTCCTTAGGTCCAGAAAACGCAAGAGCCCGTGACACCCGCCACTCCCACCCCCTACCCCGGGCTCACTGGGTAACTTCCTTGGATTCCATTTGATGCTGCCTGGTTTGCGTCAGTCCTTTATCTCCACAGGCCTATGCTTCTCTCTTCTCCAAAGAGGCTGAAGTTCATCTGTCCTTGACGCCTTTTGTTTTTCCTTTTCTGTCCTTGCGTGGCTTTCTGTAACCTTTCTTTTTGTCCTCAGACATTTTGGGGGTACCCTGTGGTCAAGGCCCTGACAGACACATTTGCATTGCAGTATAAATGGCCGATAAAGTCATTTCCTCTGAGGAGTAATTTGCTTTGGTGCAGGGCTTTCAAGTTCGATAAGGTGTCATTGCTGGTCACTGAGCCAGGCGGCACCCAGAAACCTTCAGAGGCACCCCTAGAGGTGTGCTCCTGGGGACAGCCCCCTCCAACGTAGCAATCTTGATAATGGGAGTGTGAACTCTGGCTGTAGGAGGGACTAAAGGATGAGCCTTTGGCCGAAATCCCTGGGGCCTCTCTGGAACACTTAACCGACAAGCAACAGCCTTGCTTGTCCCTGAGGAATGTTTGGGAAACACTGAGACTATCACCTCTGTGCCAAGCAGTTCCTTATTTCACCCTCGCCCTCGGCTGATGTGATCGACACCTCTTAGGTTTGAAGGGTTCTGCCCTGCCAAGACCTCAGTGAAGCATCCAGCGTTCCCACATACAGGTTAGTTCCTGCTGACAGAACCCTTCTGGCCTCGTCAGCCCTCAGCTTGTCTAACTCTGAAGTGTTTTCGATAGTCAGGCGCTGACCTCTGGGTAAACGGAGAATTGTTAGCACGCGGTGAAATTCCTCCGGCTTGGAGTACACTACCATGAGCACATCCCTGCAGAGTGAGATCACTGGGGCTGGTGTCAGGGCAGGCAGCACCAGCTCCCATGCAAAGGCTTCCCTGCCCTGGGTCTCACGAACAGCACAGCGCTTACGAGCGAGGCGTGACATCTCTCAAAACAAGCCCCACCCCACCACAAATAGCCAGCAAGCTCTTCATTCTCATCACCCCCCACCCCTGCCCTGCCAAAGATGTCATGGGGAGGCTGTGCCGGCTTCTCGTCTAGTCTAGCGGGTTGAAGACTCACTGTGAATTTCATCTTCTATGGTGTGTGTGTGTGTGTGAACACGAGTCAGTGTATAGTGAATTGTGTATTTGTCTGTGTTCTGGACCACTCTGAGCTCCTTCAGAACAATAGCTTTCTGTCTCCCAGGACTTACATTTTGAGGGCCCTCTAAAAGCAAAAACAAAACAAGAACAGCAAAAACACACCCGCCCAAGCAAACGATGAAGTAGAAACATGAATAAAGGTCTCTTTCTAACTCTTATTTTGATGAACTAAAGTCTCTTTATTTCTGGAATTTTTTTCTCTAGTTCCTAAAACATTGTTTAAAGATCTTTTTTCTTTTTTTTTTTTCGTGTGTATTAGTATTTGCCTACATGCATGCGTGTTCCAGAAGCCAGAGAGGGCCTCAGATCACCCAGAACTAGTTCCAGGCAGTTGTGAGCCACCATGTGGGTGCTGGGAGCAACCGCTTTCAAGAGATGAGTCATCTCTCTGCCCTCCCGTAAGTGGGCAAAATAATCCTGTTTATATTGCGACATAGAGGAACCCCAGAAACATTTGCTAAGTGAATGGAGCTACTTAAAAAGGACTGGACATAGGCTAGCTTTATTTACACACTTCCCTGGTGCCTACCGCCCTCTCTCCGGTGTGCCAGCTGTCCAATCATTTGGCCGTGCATCCCGGCAAAACGATGACTTGGGTCCACGCGGTGGACAATGGCAGAAGCAGGGCCATGCTATTATCGTGATGATGTTTGCTCTTCAAGCCTTTTCATTCTAGTAGGGAGGCAGGCGAGCCAGCCCTGAGGGTGAGCCCCTCACCCCCTGCAGCAGTCAGGAGAGTCGGTGAGCTGGCCCTCCTTCCTGCCGACAGCAGCGTTGAGATGGCTTAGCTCTCTTAGCTGGAGAGCTTGTCCTGGAGGTGCAAAGAAAGAGCCCGCACGCTGACCAGCTCAGCTACCACCCAAGCCCAGATTCAGGGCTCTGAGTTGGCCCATCCCCAAATCTGTATCAGCTGTCAGTGGTTGGCATCTGTGAGATGGCCTGTCCTGCTCATCCGAAGCTGCAGGATCTCCACAAGCGGGGCAACAGCAGGATAACCAGGAGGAGTCCCAACGAGGATGTAGTATTGATGGTGTCACAGAAGCCAGAGATCTCAAACCAGATGAATGACTCATTGCAGCGAACATTTGCAAGGGAAGATGTGTGACAGAGGGGTCTACCAAGGGACACACTGTGACACACTACAGCTCCCGTGATGAGATGCTGTCTATGCTTTGCTTTTTTTGTTGTTGTTTATGTGTGTAAGAGTCTGTGTTTATTTTGCGGGGAGGTTGTAAGAGTGAAGAATGAATACAAGAGGATGGAGAGATGAAAGAGACTGGGACACGTAATGTGAAGCTCAGAATCAATAAAGAGGAGAAAAAAATTAATTAATTACTTTAAAAATTGGCTTACAAACGTTAGGCCTTCCTGTGGGCTTCTCACACACGTTTCATTTTGTTTAAGACTCCTCAGTCTGGTTTTCCTTCATCTTTCTGTCTACCCTTCTCCATTGTGCTCTTCTGCCCTTTGCTGTCCCTGTTTCTGCTCAACTTTATAATCTCCACCTGAATCCTTAGAGCCTCTTGATTTTCTCTCCACTGGTTCCTTTCTAGTTTCCTTTACCCGTGCTTCCTCCTACCTGGATGTTCATATTTATCAGTCAGAGGCTAGGATCTGCATATGAGATAAAAAATACAATATTTTCTTTCCAAGCCTGGGTTACTTTACTTAAAATAATGTTTTCCAGTTCTGTTTACCTGCAAATTTTACAATTCTTTACATTTAAATTATATATATATATAGTCTATCCAGATAAAGATATAGTTATATCTGTAGATATTTCTAATCTCTCTATAGCTGCATCTCTGTCTCTATATATGTTTATATAGTTATAAGTATATATATATATTATATATAGTATCACATCTTCATTATTCACCCATCTGTGGATGGACATCTAGGCTGGTTCTATGACTTTGCTATTGTGAAGTGAGCAGGGGAAAGTGTGTGTGTACAAATGTCCCTGTGGCAGGACACAGCATCTCTTGGTATCACTGAGAGTGGAGTCTCATTTCTGCAGACCTGAGGCAGAGAGTTACCTGCTGCTCACAGAGAAGCCACTGCTCTGAAGTGAGCTGCTTCTGCAGAAAGCCACAGTGCTTGGCCATTGGGGATCTCCTAGGACCCAACATCCAGCAAGAAGCCAGAAGTGTTGTGGACACAAGAAACTCAATTTTGCCAAAAAAACCCATACACACTTGAAAGAGGTTACTGCTCTTCTTTGGAGAAAATACAGGCCAGAAGATGTCCTTTGAACTCATGACACTCCTTCTGCAGCAGCCTCCTGTGAGCCACCAAATCTGGGACACTGTGGTCTTAAATGAAGTTCCTCTTTCCTGTAAAACAGGCAGATAAGCGATCCTTTCTCTCAGGATTTTTGGGAAGATTAGATGAAATGATGTGAGTATCCCAGTGCTATCTCCCCGATCTAACAGACCAGCGAGTCTCCATTTCTGTGGCCCTGCGCCCTCCACAGAGGACAGCTAGGTAGACGGTTGCCGTGCCTCCTTCCATCCAGCACTTGGTCTGTGAGACTGGTCTCCACCTGCTCGTGGCTGCTGCTGTTGCTTGTAATCAACACGGCCACTCTGTCAAGGTGAGCTCTTCATTGCGTTCGTTTTACTGATGCAAAACTTCAAGGGAGCTGGCCTGCCGGCAGGGTGACAACTGGCGGACACACCTGTCTGACCCCGCGTGAAAATGAAGCAGGAAGGTGGTTTTGCACAGACTGTTTGTAAGCAGCCAAGGCTCTATGCAGTCAACACAAACAACCTGCCTGGAACAGGGGCCTTGGGAAACGGGCAAGGCAGCTTGGTAACTGTAGGTGATGACAAGAAGGGAAAGAAAACACAAGCCAAATGACATTTCTGGTAAGCAAGCCCATGACACAAGATATGTTTAATTCCTCTTCTGTATTTTACAAGTAATTGTGATTTTTTATAGCAAAACAGTGACACTGGGTTAGAAGTTCTCATTTCCTGACTTGAGCGGAATGCAAGGACAGCCCAAGCTGGCTCTTGAATGTCTGATTTCTGTGGGGCCCCTGATAGGAGGCAGACACAATTACAAAACCCCAGTCTGGCTGGAGTTGGTAGGGAGGCTGGAATCCGCCAGCCTCTCTCTCCATCTGAGGGAAGGAAGGCGGCGAGCCCATTGGGCGAAGTTGTGCCAGGACCATACACTCTGACTGTGTGCCAGCTTGTCTCCTGGCTTGACTCTGGAATTCCAAGACCTTCTAACAGTGTTTGGTTTTTTTTCTTTCTTTTTTCTTTTTTTTTTTTTTTTTTTTTTTTTTTTTTTTTTTTTTTGTTTGTTTTTTTTACTTTCAGTGCCACACCAGACTGACCTTCGCAGCCCTGGGGCTGCCAGATGATGAATACAGTCTTGTTTGAGCGACACGGTTACTACCCTCGAGCCAAGCAGTTTGCTCACTATAATCTTACAGTTGGGGTGGATGTGCCATCCTGGATAATGATGGCAGCGATGAGGAGGGTGTTGACAGCAGACATAGATCGACTTAAAGAGGGCCCCGAGACCCCAAGAGAGACATAGAGAGCACAGCCTTCTATTTCAAATTCCCAGAGGTTACATTCTAAATCCTCCACTTGCTAGCTGTGTGACTTGGGGAAAGTTACATATCACGGCCAGTTTTTTTCATCTGTAACATGGCATTACTCAGAGTACCCACACCACAAAGTTGTTGGGGAGTGTTTGTTGCAGCCATTCTGTACATGTGAGTATACATAGGAAGCATGACACCCACATATAATACACACATAGGCACACACATTTCCATGTGCCTATGTATGCAGACACATGACGCACAGATATTCAGGACAGCAAGAGTAGATGTGGTTGAGGCGCACGGGAGATGTGCTTTGTTTCATCTCACAACAGCTTGGAGGCATCGCATTTCCAAACTGTAGCTGCTCAAATGCTGATGGAGCCAGGGTTTGTGTGACCCTGGGTGTGTGACATTAAAGCCTGACATTTATCCTGACACAGGCAAAGACTAGATAGCCCGTCTTCCCATACACTGGAGGGAGAGAGATGGACGGTATCATCCTTATTTACCAACTTGTACCAAACGTTCGGCCCTTATGAAGTGTTTGTCTTTCCTGGTTGACTTTTGATTTTTATTTGTCTACTTTAACACAGAATCTCATGTCTCTCAGGGTGGCCTCAAGCTCATTGCATAGCCAAGGATGGCCTGAAACTTCTGATCTTTCTCCCTTCTACATCTTTGCACTGCTATGCCCAGTTTATGTGGTACTGGAAATGGAAGGCCTTCACGCATGCTAGACAAACACGCTTCCAGCTGGGCTGTAGCCCCAGGTGCTGCCCAGGTTTATGGCTACTCTAAGAGAAGCTGGAGTGTTTCACATGGTGCCTAGATGCACGGCACCGGATACACAGGGTTTATCCCTCGCAGAGAACACAGATGCTGCTGTGGAGGATGAAGCCTGCCTCAGAACGTGGATTCTCTTTTATCTTCAAGAGTTCATACTGTGTTAGTTACTGCCACCAAGTCTCTGACAGAAGCAGGCCTTAGGGAGCAGCCATTGATCTTGGCTCATGCTTGCAGAGGGTTCAGTCCATGGATGCCGAAAGAAAATAAGGACATGATTGGCCCTAGGTAAGGTTAAGGAGAAGGTTTCCATTGTAGATATGAGGGAAAGAACAGCCAGGGGCATCTGGAAGAGTCCAGACTGAGCATGGCCTGCAGGATAGAGCAGGCCATGAGAGGAGAGCGAGAGGGAGGGGTGAGGGAGGAAGAGAAGAGAGAGGGACAAGAGAGGGGGTCAGGAGAGGGAGCAGAACCAAAGAGGAACCAGGAAAGCACGTGGCTACACAGGAAAAAAAAGAAGTTGGGGGAAGAGAAGGGAAGCTCAGAGGCTGGAGAGGTTTAGGGTAGGGGTGAGGGTGCGGAGCTGGGTGAGGAGCCAGGACTCTGGAGCAGGTATTTGAGAAGCTGGGATAGGCTGGCAGCCAGCATCAGCTGTGATGTGGTAATAAGCACCGCAGTTAGCCATTTGTCTCTGTTTCTTTGGAACCTAATAGTAACTTGGCCTCATGTGACGCTTGGGCAAAGTGTCATGGCAGCAGGGCTATGTCCGAGGACACACTTGATCTCACACTGGACAGGAAGCAGCGTGTTGGGGGGAGGAGAATGATAAAGAGGCAGGGGTGGGGACACAACTGGGGTCTAAGGATAACTTCCAAAGGTCCTTCTGTGATCTGCTTCCTCCAGCAAGGTTGGTCCCACACTCCAAGGTTTCCACAACTTCAGTACATGGCACACAGTTAGCTGCAAACCAAGCAAACACACGGGATTTATGGCACGTAGGAGATGCAAACCATAGCATCAGGGAATAATGAAAATTTGATCAAAGTTACAAACTGGAAAGGAACAGTGACCCGGTGCTAACTGGCTGCTAAGCAGTTGACCTGGTGGAGCTCATTAGTGCAATGAGTTTAATTCACTGCCAAGTGCCATTGCTGCAGTGAGAGAAGGCTCACAGGCAAGCAGCAGACCCCCACAGGCAAGCATGCCTCATGGCCAGCCACGGCATGGCACATGGTGGTCCAGGCATGAGGTATATGTGTGTTGTGGCATTAGGATCAGAATTCCCTGACCGGTGCCAGCTCCTGGTGGAAGCTAGCTGGGTCTATGGAGAGACAGGGCTCACCAGGCAGAGAACATGAGAAAGGCAGCCATGAAGGGTTGACTGTGTTTGCCTAGGTGTGGCAATCTGAGGGGCTGTGTGCTGGGAACAGCAGGAAGTCTGGTGTGGGTGGAATAAAGGGTGGAGGAAGAGAGAGGATGTGGGTGGCAGTGAGGGTAACTGACAAGAGCACGGGTCACACTGAGAAGAGCCTCAGGTCTTCATGTGGACAGCAGCTCCAGGAAGGAGGGGGTCCTGTCAAGGTGGAAGAGGGCAGGTCACAGAGGGAGACTAACCAGGAAGGAGGCTGGTGCAACGGTGACAGCAAGAGACAGTGGGAGGCTAGACTGCGGGCATTGGGGGTCAGGGGAAGAAGAGTTTGGGGATTGGAAGGAGACTGTTGGTGTAGCGAGAGGGACTTCTCTGAGGTCCGAGTCCGACAGAAATGTCAAGGAGGAACCTGTGAAGAAGAGCGTGGGATTTCTAGTGCGGGCAGTCAGAGACTTGATTCACAAGGAAGCATTGGTAGAAAGAAAAGGGATGAAGGACCTGGTCGTGCACAGAACATGGATCTTATTTATTTTGGTTCCAACCCATGGAAATGCTTGCAAGGGTTTGTTGGTTTACAGCATGAGGAGCAAAGGGACACATGGGACAGCCATGCCGGCGCCCAGGAGTTGGGGAGTGGAGACTTAGGCTTGGGGTCTGCTTGTGCAGGAACTGTGGCTAGAGAGCCAGAGGCAGCCATCTGCCAGGAATGGAAGAGGCTGCGAATGTGCCAAGCATGGGGAGGAGATCTGCGAGGGCTATGGAGGTTGGCACAAACCTAGGAGGACTTGAGAGTGGTGGGCAGTGTGAGCAGCTGCCCAGGCACTACATGAAAGACAGTCGGAAAGGTAACTGCCATGTTTTCTTTGTAGGGATCCTAACGAATCCACCCGAGTCGCCAAAAATCGTGGGCCCATCACAAGCGGTAGGGACATGGAGGAGAAGTTGTTGAGAACAGAGGAAGTGATTTATAACAGTTATAAAGAGCGGGCCCAAGGTGGGGAGTTGAGCATTATAACATTCACGTCATGGGTGATTTTACAACATCCTGTCACATAATTCTGGAAGCTAGGAAAGGATTTTGATTATGCCAGGGCTGTTCCTGGTATTGACGTGCTTGGCCTATGGTGCTGCAAGGGGAGGAGGCTGAGGAAGGTACGTGAAAAAGAGCTTGATGCACAGGGGGAGGGTGCCCTCAGCTCGGAGCAGCAGTTCATGAATGGGCTGGGTGGCCCTGGTGAGGGAGACCAGGGCGGGGGAGGGGAATGGAACAGTGCCATTGCTGTCTTCAGTAGGAGTGCGGTGTGTGCACATTTGCATGGCAAGTCCATGGCCAAGTGTTAGCATCCGACCCAGAGGGAGCCATCTTAGGTTTCTGAAAGATAGTCACATATGGAGCCAGGGTACAAGGTCAAGATGTTAGAAATGACTAGTCTGTTAAGGAAATGACTGTTCTGGTCCCCCAAAACCCCAGAAAACACCTTGGTGTGGGTAGCATGCTCAATTGTACATGCAAATACAGTAATTATGTCTGAAAAAATGGGGTCATCTGGGAGCCAGCAGAAGATATGGCCTCTCTGCTTCCAGAGTTTGAAATAGCAGATTAGACAGAGTTTGTTCTCCTCCGCCTTGCTATGCGCATTTGCCAGGATCTCACTGTCCAACTTCCATCCTTTAAAAGACAACTTCTCACACAGTGACTTCGTCAAGAGCTTTAACTGAAGTGTATATATCCACTGCTCTCTTTTAACTCTTAGCCTCTTCTAAGACCCCTGCTATAAAAGAGAACACTGGTCACCTACAACGCCACAATTTTCTTGAGAGAGCCACTTTGGGAGAGGAGGCTATTGGAGACCCAGAATCTAATATGGCACAACAATCTTAAATATTCCAGACAGGAAAAGTTTTTTGTCAAAGCCTTTGACAGTTTAAACTTACAGCTTCAACAAAACTTTTAAACTTTTAAACTTTGAACTCATTTGAACCTCTGGTGATTTATGAATTATTAAATGTACCACTGCAAAAGCATGGACTTTCTCTTTCTACTTAAAAGCCACTGAGAAGAGATGGCTGTGGAGGCCATAAGAAGGAGGCCAGAATGGGGGTATCAGAGTCCTGGTCCTCCTGCTTGACGAGAAGCCAAACCTGGGAACTAGTTCAGAGACCAGAGACCCAAGCCGAGCTGTGGAAGAGATTCAAAAGAGAAAAGCAACAGGCTGAAACCAGTTACGAGGTAGACGTTTGCTCACGAGGTGATACACAATATGTATGGGTGATAAAATATGCATCACAATGATTTTGCCATCTTAGCCACTTGAAGTGGACAAGTCGGTGACTTAAGTGCATTCATGCTACTGGGCAATCATTATCATTTACAATCTTTAAATGCCTGCTCTCTCAAACACTGGATACCCTTCCTCTCCTCCCAGCTCTCCTAAACACAATTTGTAATTTGTGTGTGTGTGTGTGTGTGTGTGTGTGTGTGTGTGTGTGTGTGTGGTATATGGATGCAGAGACCAGAGCAAGATGTCAGGTGTCCACTCTTACCACGCAACAGGCCAGCCCACTGACCCGGAAGCTCCCTGTTTCTGGAGACTGTCTGGTCACAAACTCTCAGGCCTCACCTGTCTCTGCTCCCCTCCGTGCTGGGCCCACAGGCATGTGCAGCCGCGCCCAGCTTTTTGTGTGGGCGCTGTGTAGAACAAGTGCCCTCACTCACTGATCCCCTCTGCAGGCCCATCATTCCTTTTCTTTGTGTGAACTCGACTCTTCAAGGAACGTCATGTCAGCAGAGTGAGGTATCTGTGCACTTGTGCGTATGTGCCTGTGTTTAGAGAGGGGTCTTGAGTGCACATACAGGAAGCACTGTGTGATTGCACTCATAAAATTCCTCACATAGTCAATATTTTAAACCTAATATTAACTAAGTTCACAATAGAGCCATAAGTATGAAAGGGAGGATGTTAGGTACACACACACACACACACACACACACACACACTCACTCACAAAGCAACTGAGGTCTTTCATGCACTTCATACGGAATTAAAAGAATAATGAAAAATATATGTCTAATCAAAGCCACAGAACAACAACCAAGAGTATTGATGAGGGTACGGGGCAAGGAAAAACTGGAGGGTTTCAGAGTTAAAAGATTAGTCGAGTTACATACACAATGTGTATTTATCAAATTTTACTTATTCGTATTTATCAAATATGAATTTATCAAATTCTATTTTACTTTTTTATTTGAGACAGGGGCTCACTGTGGCCCAGCCTGCCCTCAAATCTGCTATGTAGCCAAGGATGGCCTTGAACTCCTGATCCTCTTGCCTCTGCCTCCAGTGCTGGGATTACAGGTGTGTGCCACCACACCTGGTTTTATGTGGCACTTGGGATTAGACCGGGGAGTTCCTTGAATACTGAGCAGGCAGTCCAGCCAATGAGCCACATTCATACCCCCAAATAGTATTCCATTTCTTTTTGTGACCGTGGTTCTGGGAACCAGCCCCTGGTTCTCACGTAAAAAACATCCTTTTCTTTGAGCACCATTCCCAGATCCAATTTATAATACAGCAGGGGGCACAAAAGGGTATTAGTAAGGAAAAATCTGAGGTTTTTCTATGCACTTCAGACATGAAAGGCTGGCAGAGTGACTCCAGATAAGAAAGACCCAGTTTCTCATGAGGGTTTTCAGAGAGTGTAGCTCATTGGACTCCAGCAGCTGGGAATCTGGTTTGAGGGGTGTCTGTGCTGCTTGCATTCTGGTGGCCATGACAAGTTATTAGAATAAGGCACCCAAACCCCGGCTCCTGCCTGGAGCTGGGGCACGTGTCAGAAGAGATGGCTCACCCCTGGAAGATTTTATTGCTCTCTGTTAGTGGCTCTCAAGGACTTCGTTCACAGACAACCCCCCGACCGCACAGCGGCAAGTATAAACGTCCCATAAATCCTCACCGCCTGCAGGGAAGCGGCCAGCAATGCAGGAATCACAGAAAGGTTCCACCAGCGGAGTGGTCCTGCGCTTATTTTACAACAAGGCATCGTGATACCTGGAAGATGCGGCCATTCCCGGGCTAAATCGGCAGGGACTCGTTTCTTGAACAACTTTTATTGTTAGCAAAATGTGAACAAACCCTGAAAGGCCTGATGCCCAGGGAAGAATTAGCCAGGGCTCTCCAAAGGGTGGCTGTGCTGGACAAGCCCGAGGCGGGCCAAGGGGAAGGGTGGGGCAGCCCCACAGACAGCTTGCCTCACAACCCGGAGTGTGGCCTGTCCAGCACTTTACCTCTTGGAGGACCCCTGCTTTCCTGCCATTGGCATGGGGAGGGTGGATAGACTCGCCCAAGAGTTGCATAAGTTATTGTTGGATTTCCCCAGGTCTTCCTGTCCTGGGTATATGTGCACACCCTCGAAGTGACTGAATGTCTTGGACAGCTGCCATGTCTGTGCTGGGACACTGGCAATAGCCAGTAAAGCAGGAGGAGAGCTGGGGGTTGGGGAGAGAGTGGGTTCCTCTCTTCCTAGTGTGAAGACGGGCGGCACCAGGACATAGGCTGACCTATGTCACAGGGGCGGTGGGTGCTGTCTCAGAATATTGGACTAAAGGTGGGAGATACTCCCCCCTCAGAGGGAAAGCCCACTGTGTCCAGGGGTGGTGGTACAGGCCTGTAATCTCAGCACGCGGGGAGGTAGAGACAGGCAGATCTCTCGGAGTTCGAGGCCAGCCTGGTCTACAAAGCAAGGCCAGAACAGCCAAAGCAACACAGAGAAACCCTGTCTCTAGAAAACAACAACAACAAAACCAAACCAAACAACCAGAGCAAGCTCTCCATCCTCACCACCACAAGCCGCCTCATCAGCAGAGATTTCCTGCCTTCCCTTAGGGAGGTGACATTTCTAAAGCAGCAGCTTCTTTTATTCTGCAATGATGCAGGATCTGTGTGTCACATCCATTCCACAAGTCCCTTGGCTTAGTGAGTGGATGTCCCTGCCATGTGACTGCCAGCGTGCTGCTGAGCTCTCTCCCCATCCCAGGAAAGATGCCCATGGGGGGAGGGACCACTTCCCCAACCCATGTCACCCTTTCAGCCTCCATAGCTCGAAGTTCTAAATTATTATCTCTGTGTACTTGGTTGAATAGTGTCTCTCCAAAATTCATGCTCAGACAGAACTTCAAAACGTGACTTTATTTAGAACCTGAATCTTTGCAAATGGAACTATTCGAACCCTACTACCCTTGCTACTCTATGTGTCCTGTTGGGAAAGAAAACAGTACAAACTAGGGAAAGAAGAACCTGGCTAGGCTTTGGAAGACCATTTCCATTTCAGCAGACAGAACTTAACGACATTTGCTCTAAATACAAGCAATATAGATGATGATTTTGAAATAATGAACCTTTTAGGCCCATGGTTTTCTCTCTCTCCAGTTCACAGACTCAAACGTGTGCTCATTTTTGGTTCATGATGTGTTTTCATCTCCAATCCAGGTGTGACCTGGATTATAAAACCATGGTATGAATCTCACAGAGGCAGCAACCAACGCTAGAGCTGGAGCCTGACAATAACTCACAGCAGCCTGCTGCCTTTCCCTGCCCATCCTTCTATCTAACCACCCACTGGAGCTCTAGCTTCAAGAGCTCTTTCTTTAAAAAATGCTTTTGTGGTACCCGCATCCGTGTGGCCTCAAGGACCTACAGAGTCTGGCATTCTGGCCATTTCTTCAACGTGAACCTATACTATAGTCTCTGTGTGCAGCACATAAATACAGTGGGCCTCCTTTTCAGTTCCTCAAACATGTCCAGCACACTTCTACCCTGGCACCCTGGTGCCTTCCTGTCGCCATTCCGGAGGTGCTCTTTTTGTAATGGGACAGAGCCATCCAGGTCCATTGTCTCCAAGCCTACTGTCTACCGTAGTTCTCTAGCATTCTCCGCTGACTAAGTAGGCATAGTTACTGCTGTGTCCTCCTACTGTAAGCTTTGGAAGAGTGGGGATCTTTATGGTTTTTTTCTTTAAAATTTTTAAATGATTTTGTGTGGGGGTGTTTTTCTAGCATGTCTTATGTGTGCCCAGTGCCAAGGGAGGCCAGGAGAAGGTGTTAGATCTTTTGGGACTGGGGTTGCAGAGAGTTGTGAAGTGCCATATGGGTGCTAGGAATCAAACCTAGGTCTTTTGGAAGGTCAGCCAGTGTTTTAAACTGCTGAGCCATGTCTCCAGAGCCAACAGGTCTTTCTTTTCTGTTTTGTTTGCTTCATTTCATTTCCCTTCCTTCCTTTCTTCTTTCCTTTTTTTTCCCCCACCTCTTCATCTAAGAAACAATTTCACACTCATAGCTCAGGCTGACCTAAAAATCACTATGTAATCCAGCCTTGCCTCAAATTTGTAGAGCCTATCCTACTTCACCCTTCCAAATGCTGAGGTTATACAGATGAGCCACCATGCCGGATGAGTTTTGTCCATTACTACCCAAAGCCCTAGTACTAGGCACACAGTTGGTATCCAGTAGACTGACTTGTCTATTTTCTCTTAAGGACGGTCATCTTTGAGGCAGCTTCTCCTTGCCATGGCATGCTGGATGTTAAGCTTCTCTTCCTTCTGGAGCCCAGTTTTTCAAAACCCTGGAACAAAAGCACCATATCCTATTGGCAACATGTCCTGGCTGTGTGCAAGTTGTCAGGAGAGTCGTGGCAGTGAAGAAGGATTTCCCAGCAGGGAGGACACCGACCTGAACCTCAATGCATGAGCAGGCTTCAGCCAGGCGCCATCATAGGCGCAGGTATAGCTGTGCAGGGGAAGGGCTAGCTGGGCGAGGCAGAGGTGAGGGACAGAGCCAGGCAAAATGCACACCAGACAGTGTGTGGGATGAAGGAGGCAAACAAAGGCAGAAATCAAGTCCTGAGAAACCAGGGTGGCCATTTCCACATGCACTGGCTGCAGGCAGAGGAAGGCTTGGGAGGGGACTTCACTAAGGGTGCCACTGGAACTGAGTCTGATTCTCATGATGCAGAGGAAGAGCTGCCAATCAGAGGAGAGTGTGGTGGAGCCCGAGGGGATAGCAAACAAGCTCTGTTGCTAACACAAGCTGAGCAGGCTGAGGTTTGGGTCTCTGTGTGATGTGTAGATGATCCGAAGTCACTCAGTGGGCTAGTGGTACCTATCTGTCCCATGTCACGCCTGCTTATGTGGACCTTCACGGATGCAGCTTGATAACGAGGACTTAACGATTACAGTTGGACTTTGTTGCCCACGAAGTATCCATTTTTGGACTCTGTGGAGGCACCGAGTCTGTGGATGCTCACGTGTCATGTGTGCATGTATGACTTATGTGCATCCTTTTGTATCCTTTAAGTCATCTCCAGATGAGCAGTAATGGCTAAGGCAATGAAATACTACGTCAATGGTTGTTGCAGTAAAGTGTTTTTAGATACTACGTCAATGGTTGTTGCAGTAAAGTGTTTTTAGAATAGCGACAATAAAAGTCCGTGGTGTTTAATATAGGCACAACTGTTTCCTGAATATTTCGCTTCGTGGTTGGATGGACCCTCAGATGTGGAATGGAGGGCTGGCTGGGAAGCCTCTCGAAGAGCCCTTCCTAGAACTCACATGCGCGAGAGTCAGCCTAAAACTTAGACTTTTCTCCCATTCGGAAGAGTGGTGCACGAGCTGAGGCCTGTCCCTTAGCTCCCTGCTGGTGTCCAGGGGAGCGGAGGACTTTAGTCTGCTCAGATTTTTTTCATGTGGCTTATCACGTGTGGCGTGACAGTGCTGGGCAAGGTTTGAATCCCATCCTCCTCTTTTTGGATTAGAGTTTGCAGGAGTCCCGGGGCCAACGCCATCTCCTGTTCTTCTATCCTGGCTTTGTCAACAGGGGCCTGTGGCCTCATTAGGTAGCATGGCTCATCCACCAATGTGTTTGTGCACTGCAGTCTGCTCTTCTGTTTCCATCCTCAGACTGTTCTGTACTCTTCCTCACACCCTGCCAATCGGCAGGCCCTGGGGACAGAAACCCAGTGGAGACGGAGGTAACTCTCCGTGGGACAGGAAGGACAGTGGAGAAATAGAACCCACTACTGACTGACGGGCATGTAGGTGAGGGGGTCCTGGGTCGCCACAAGCGTGTGTATAATGGGAGTGGACCAGGCCACCTGAGGCCAGGTGTGCAGCTCTGGAGGAGCTGGCTCTTCAACAGTTGACCTGGCTCTTCAGCAGTTAGCTGGGTCGTTGGCTAGCTCACTTAGCTCTAATGGCTCACTTAACTCTATTGTGTGGGCTCACTTCTTTTTCAGAAGGGACCCAGACAAAAGCTTAATCCCGTGGCACTTCCACGTTCACACAAAAGGGCTTTTGTCCCAAGGTCTTCCGTATGCAAATACTAATTCTGGAGCAGCTAAAGAAACTCCTTTGTAGCCCATCAGGGCCTTGTCTTTGTAATTCGCCAAGGCTGCACAGAAGGTAAACCTGAAGATATTTCCTTGGGAATGGGGTGGAGTGGGGAATCTGCTCTGGCACTTCCTGCCAGGTGGCCAACACCTGGCTTTGCCTTCTTTCAACACGTGTGCCAAGCAGGGGCACCGCTGGGGGTTAGGAGGAGAAGCTGGGGAGAGGAAATCGGCAGAAAGAGATTCGGTGTGATGGGAAAGAAAAGAGCAGGGGAGAAGCATCCTGAGGTGACTTGCAGGTACTTTCCCTCTCAGAGGTAGGAAGTACCTGACCTCTCTGATTTCTGTGAGTAAACAGGGGGGGGGGAGAGGATCCTTCTAAGTAATTCCAGGGAGCTGTTTCCCCAGCCAGCCCCTATCCTAGAGCCAGCACACTTCAAAGACTCTCCAGTCGCCTGTCAGCTGCAGAACTGCTCTCAGTTGAGGTAAAATATTGCTGGAATGGTGAAGCGTAAGTGTTGGAAGGAGGAGGTGATAGCGCTAAGCCAGGGGAAGAAAGGACAGGGTGAATGATACTCCGGGAGGGAGCGTGCTTAGGGCGCAGCGGGACCATTTTGGCCTGAGCCTGGAAGGTAAAAATGTCCTAAGAGGCAAGCTGATGTCTTCTGGCTGTGAGATGAAAGCCGGTGCATTTGGAAGGTTGTCATGACCTATTTTAAGAGGCAGCCGTCCTCCAAATGGACGCACAGTCATCAGGGAGTGGGATTGCAGAAAGCACACGGGGTGACGCTGGAAGTGCCTGCAAACGCGGCAGATCGGGTCCTTTCCTCCCAGAAATGAACGATGGGCAGGGCAAGGCCAGAGGCCAGGATCTGAGGATTGTAGGAGACAAGTCCTTTGGACATTCACTGGAGCCTTGGCCCATTCTGTTTTAGAGACTTAGATATTTGGAGCTCAACACTGTTCTATTCACCCAGAGTCCACCGATGAAGCGTTAAACCTAAGAGGTAGGCCATAAAACGCTTTATTAAGCACAGGGAAATAAGCCTCAGCAAGAACACCTCTTATGCACTGGGAAATGATCACAGTAAAAATGCTAATAAAATGTCCAGAATCCAGGACTACGGGCTTTTTTAAACCAAGTCAAAATGGAAAAATAGCAGGGCAATAGACACAATCAAGTAAAATTTCCCAAGATGAGGGACAGTAGCCATTAGGTCACTTCTGCCTCTTGTTTGGGGGTGGGAGGCTTAGTTGTGGTTTGGGGATAATGGGCCTCACTGGCGCCTCCCTGTAATGCTAGGATGCCAATGACATGCTGGGAGCACCTTCATTCCAGAGCAGCCCAGGGCCCTGTGGGAAGGGCTGCGCTCCCAAGGGCTCATTTCAGTCTCTGACTAATCAATTCTCTCTTCTATCTGCTCTGTTTTGTTTTTTCTTAAATCTCTTGAAGTCAGGTGATGGATTTGGTGACATCCCCAAGAATCAGAGGACTTTAATGACGTCAGTCACATTTGGTAAGTCTTAGCTCTGGATGATGGAGGTGGTGGTGCTTACTGAAAGTCAGAAATGTGGGAGAGCGTCAGAGGCACTGGACGTGAGGTCCCAGCTCCACGGGCACTGGGGACCCAAGAGAGAAGGTGGCAGCAGCTGAGCTGTGCTGCAGAGGAGCTGGGGAAGGAAGCTGGTAAGAGAGGAAGAGAGAGGGGGCAAGGTTTCTCCCATAAGCATCCCCGCCTTCAGAAGGCGGTGCTTTGGACAGGAGGCAAGTGTTGTGGCATTGTCGGCCCAAGAGGAGCAAGACTCCTCATTGTGTGTTCTGAGGCATGGGTTTCCTTCCAGGGCCAAATGCCACCTGTTTTCAGGTGTCCCTACCTGGAGGTCATTTTAGAAGGGAGAGTCAGATGCCTCAGCTCTCTACTTTCTCAAAGGTGGCAGGACCCAGACCCTACAGGTATAAGCTGTTTGTCACTAGAGATGACTGGCACATTCCTCTTTGAGGGAGTCCCTACCGTGCAGTTTGTGCCCTGCGGAAGGTCATCCTTGCCAGCAGCAGGCAACCTCTCGTTTTCAGCGTATGGCGTCATCTCCTGGACGGGCCCAGGTTTCATGCCCATCGAAACCAGAGAAGGCCTGGAGAGACTGCTAAGCAGCGGCTGATCTTCCGGAAGACACAGGTTTGATTCCTAGCACACACATGTGGCTTACAATTGCCTGCCACTCAAGTTCCAGGGGATCTGATGTCCCCTCTAGCCGCCACAGGCACTAGGCACTCACACGGTATAGACATCTTTCTTTCCTTCTCTTTTCTTGCTTTTCCTTTTGTCTTTCAGCTCTACACTCCGCCAGTCCCCACACGCAGTGCACAGCCCCCATTCCCATGTTACACGTGTGTGCCCACCCATGAACATGTATCCTCCATGGCCTGTCCCCAGGCAGCCTCAGTGCTGACCTGGGGTGTGTAGAAGGCCACAGGCTCAGGGATGATGCCAGTGTCCTTTTCCTGGAGGAAGAGTCGTTCTACAGCCAGGCCACCAGGTGACAGGAGGAGAGTGAATGCAAACAAGAGGCAGAAGTGGCTGTTGTCCAGGAAGAGACACCTGGCTTTTGCTGCAAGATGACGTACAGACAAACACTGATACACACTAAAACAAAGCAAAGCCTCAAACAGGGACGGCTTGAGGCCACGCCCACTAGAGTCGTGCTGGGTCCCAGAGCCCCTCCACCCCAGAGCTGAGAAGTTCTGGAAGCCAGCCAACTCGAAGAGATCACACTCTGGCATCGCGACACCATTCCCTCAAGTGGGTGTGCCTGTTGTGTGCAGGTGGAACCATTCAAATCAAGGAAGAGAGCGAGTGGGGGTCAGGGGGCTTGGCACATACGCACTCTTCCACCCAGGGTAGACGTCCATAATCCAGACCTACCTGGGGAACTCACCCTCCTCAGCCACTGTTTCATGATCTAAAAGCAGTGCACGGGAGTGAGCGAGACAGCCCAGTGGCTAAGAGCCCTGGCTGCTCTTCCAGAGGACCCTGTTTTAATTCCAGTACCCACGTGGCAGCTCACAACCACCTGTAACTCCAGCTCCGGGGAACCCAGTGCCCTCTTCTGGCCTCCATGGGCACCAGGCACACATGTGGTACACAGATATACTTGCAGGCAAAACACTTATGAATATACATCAGACAAATGTTTTAATTGGCTCATTTATAAAAATTAAGCATTTTTAAAAAGCTACCATAAACTTTATTACTATTGTCTTTTTCTCCAACTTCTTGTTTTATGCAAATTGTTTTTATCTTTTGTGATTCAGTCGTATAAGTGTTTTTGACATGAGTTTCCCTCTGGGAAAGTCCATTGGGGAATTAGTATATACCCTGGATTTTTCCCAATTGATCTCTCAAAACTGACTCGAGTTATTTACGAAATGGTTTGAAGCTTCTAAGGAGCTGAATAGAGGTTGGTTTGTCTGTCTGTCTGTCTGTTTGAGGCAGGGTTTCTCATTTCAAGGACGCAGGGTTCTACAGATCTGAAGTTGCCACAGCTTCTCACTAGACTCAAGACATGAGCTCACCTTCCAGGTGGCCTTAGACTTAACACACAGTCAGAGTCCCTGCCAGAGTGAGGCCCTGAGTCCCTCTGACTCGTGCATGTGTTTCCTCCACACTGCTGTGACCGTCACTCCTCCTGAGTGAGCATACACGTAACCTTACGTTTTTTCTATGCCCTGAATAATGACAGGGAGACCTTTTAGGCCTTACAGCTGGGCAGATACTCAGCTACTCTAACCCAGCAATACTGGCCTGGCCTATGTCCTGCCACATGGCCCATTACCTTCCCCCTCTGGCTCCTGCTTCTTCATCTGTGTACCAATAGCAACTCCCTCTGGTCCCCACCTGAGATCTCTCTCTGTCTCAGAAGTCCTGCCTTTTCCTCTTCTGCTCAGCTATTGGCTGCTCAGCTCTGTATTTAACCAATTAGAAGGTGATGGTGAACAATGTTTCTGAAACACTAAGGCAGGAGATGCTTCATAATAATGACCTGTAACCAGATTTGCACTGGCGCAGAAATCAGCATTTTTTATATTTACACACTGCACAAAAACATCACTGCAATGCACGCGCGCGCGCACACACACACACAGACTCATGCATGCATGCATGTACACACATAGTCGTGCACACACACACATTCGTAATACTCACATCCAGCTTAAGAGTAGCATAGGAGATAGACATTAAAGCCATGCCTAATGGAATGCCAGTGGTCCGTGCAGACACAATTGCCAGGAAGACAAAGAAAGAAACGGCAGGATAGGAGCAACTGCAAAGTCGGCCCTGAGCCACAGGCTGCATCCCTCAAAACTCTTCTGCACAGGGCAAGAACTACCATGCATGACTTTCAATTTGACCCACGTCTCCAGAGGTTGAGGATGTCTCCCGGGACCGCAGCTGCCTGTGTGAGGAGCCCTTCCTCTCAGCTGACTTTGCAGAGGCATCCACACTGGGAGACTGGTGAGGCCTTTTGGGAAGGCCCAGCTGGCTGCCAGCTCATCTGAGAATTCCAGCTCCTACTCTGCTCTTCAGAGTTGCTACCTGTGCGGACTTCCCATTCCTTCGTGCTGTTTCTGTTGCCTGCTGGGGTCTGAGCCACACACTGAGCAGGAAGCCCATTGTGGAGCAGGCTCTGGGGAGGCGGCTTCTGCATTTTAGTTTAAGAACAGACACTGGGTTGCTATTTTGAGCTTTGCCTGGGAAAGTCCAAGGGAGCAGGGAGAGCATGGATCAGCCAGAAATCCCTTTCTGGGACAGCTGCCATCTCAGCTGATATGGACAAGAGAGGTAGAGATGTCTCTGACACTCTAGTGACAGCATGACAGCCCCCATCCCCCACAGAGCACCTCAGCCGGTCACCCTGGAGAACTGAATTGCTCCTGATAGGAGAGACATTCTCTGCCTGCTTTAGGCAAAGAGAGAGGGCAAAAGGGCAGGGGTGAAAGATTCCTTTTTCTCTGCAAATAGGGCATATGAATATGATCAAGGAGGAGTGAGCGTCATGTCTAGGGGGACAGGTGACTAATGCTTGGCAGCTGCCTATGTACGCAGGGCAGAAGATGGCCCAGCAGAAAACGTGAACACTGACTCATAGGTAATAGAGGGGAGCCTCAGAAGATGGGGTAATATGCTGAGACGGGTAGCCAACTGGGTCCTGCCAAAGAAAACTAGGACCCCAAAAGACTGTGTCAAGGGCCGGGCTCAAGCAGAGAGAGCCTGAGAGGGGCTGTGAGGTCAGGGAGGCTGAGGACCGGAACTGCTTTAGCTGATGAGCCAGACTAGGCCTGAGAGACAAAGAGGCTGATGAGGGTCTGTCTGCGCTTTGAAGAAAGGGTGAGAGCATGGGCAGGCAAGCATTAGTCCCTCTGTGATGTTTAGGCCCATGGCTCCGCCTCCATGTCTCAGCTTTCTTGCCGCTTGCTGCAGGCCAAGGACAGCTGTTTACCCGTCTGCAGAGAATGGACACTTTCTGGAAGACTTTGATGTCCTGTGTCAGGTTGATGCCACCCTAAGATGGGATGCCCTCTCATCCTTTTTCCCCTTCCTTCCTTCCTTCCTTCCTTCCTTCCTTCCTTCCTTCCTTCCT
>REGO01000220.1:1989616-2001690 GCA_010120015.1 Rhombomys opimus | reverse complement strand
GGGGGGACTGCGAGCAGCTAAGCAAAGCTACATACCACAGCTCCTTTGCTTGGGGTCTGTGACTCAACCTTACACAGATCCAGCATCTAGCACAGGAAGCCACACGAATTTCTAACACATTTGAGGTTTTGATGAGTTCCAGGTGGCTGGCAAAAAGGGGAACCAGGAAAAAGAGCAAATATTGAATATTGAGAGACAGCAGAATATTGAGAGACAGCAAGGGAAAAGTATCTCAAAGGGAGGAAGAAGAAACCACTCAGCTTTTGCTCATGGGAAAGAGAATAAAAGTCAGTTTCTGATACTACTCGAAAAGAACCCCCACTAGTCACCCCCAAAACCACAGAATCCAGAGGAGGAATCCAGATGCTTGTGAGCAACCAGGCTGAACGAAGGTAAGAGGCCCGTTGGTACAGTCTGAGGGTGTGGCAACTTGGGTCCCTGCCCATCTGTTAAGAGCCTGGCTGACTCCTCCAAGCAGTGAGAGTGGTCAGTGGCCATCGTGGAATTGTGGTTTGTATTTATGGCTTTAATTAAATTGAATTAACTGTAATAATCAGGGCTTCTGTTTGCCGTGTTCTCCCATCCAGAATGGCCCCTCTGAGCTGTCAGGAGCGGTGTCTCTGACTGCACACCGAGGCTGTGCACTGGGGCTTGGGGTTTCCGTCACAGTCCAGCAACCTGGTCCTCTGAGGCTGAATTACGGTAATAGAAATGAAAATGAGCTATTCCCAGCTGCCCAAGACCCTGATATCACTTCTTTGCCTCCGTTGTGTACCTCAAAGTCTTATCCACAACTCTGGGGCAAGTCCAGAATGCTTCGGGGCTCCAGATCAGAGAGCTATGAAACATGAGCTTGGAACTCAGGCCTCTCCCTTCCTAGCTTCGAGATCCTGAGCCAACATTCTCACAAAACACTCCTTACTCCATACCATGGGAATGGTAGTATTAACTTAAGGGTCTCAGATGGGAGTGCCAAAGGGACTCTTTACTAGGTTGTTGGGGAAGAAAAAGTTTATTAAAAGAGTTATTAATAACACAGACAGAGACAACAAGGCTGTAGGGACTTGAGTTCAGTCGCCAGTACTAGGGAAAGACAGCAAGGAAGAGGCTCTACAGAAAGGAAGGACATCAGAGTCCACAGGACAGAAGGAGGGACGTCCTCTTACATCTTTCTGAGCACAAACTTGCAGCCAGGTTCTCTGCTTCCCACACAGGATGCAGGGAAGGAGTGGGGAGCAGACATGTGCCTGCCAGTTCCCGATCCTACTTCTCCCCGGCATCTCGCAGTCTCAGGATGACAATACAGCAGATATCCTTGGCCCTGCATTGACCATCGGCCACAAATAAGGGGCGGAGTTCCACGCTGTAGCCAGGACTCACAAAGCCTTAGAAGAGTGCGTGTCTGTGTAACTATATACCATGTGTGGGGCTGCCCTTGGGAGGCTGGAACAGGAAGAACAGTTTCTTTCTTTTTTTGTTTTAGGTTTTTTTTTTTAATTTTTATTAATTACAATTTATTCACTTTGTATCCCCCTGTAGCTCTCTCCCTCTTCTCCTCCCAATACCACCCTCTATCCCCCTTCTCCACCCATGCCCCTCCCCCAAGTCCACTGATAGGGAAGGTCTTCCTCTCCTTCCTTCTGATCCCAGTCTATCAGATCTCATCAGGACTGGCTGCATTATCTTCCTCTGTGGCCTTGTCAGTCTGCTCCCTCCTCAGGGGGAGGTGATCAGAGAGCAGGCCAATCAGTGCATGTCAGAGACAGTCCCTCTTCCCATTACTATGGAATCCACTTGGACACTGAGCTGCCATGGGCTACATCTGTGCAGGAGTTCTAGGTTATCTCCATGCATAGCCCTTGGTTGGAGTATCAGTCTCAGAAAAGACCCCTGTGCCCAGATTTTTTGGTTCTGTTGTTCTCCTTGTGGAGTTCCTGTCCTATCCAGGTCTTACTATTTCCCACTTTTTTCATAACATTCCCTGCACTCTCCCCAAAGGTTGGCCATAAGTCTTAGCATCTGTTGTGATGCCCTGCAGGGTAGAGCCTTCCAGAGGCCCTCCATGGCAGGCTCCTGTCCTGTTCCCTCTTTTCTCCTTCTTCCGATGTCCATCCTCTTTGCCTTTCTGAATGGGGATTGAGCATTTTAGCCAGAGTCCTCCTTCTTGATTAGTTTCTTTAGGTGAACAGATTTTAGTAGGTTTATCCTATGAGTGAGTATCTACTGTATGTGGAAGTCCAGTTTCTTTACATAACAAGACCCTGTTTAAATAAATACGTATCTAAATGGAGGAGCAAATAAACTGAGTCAAGTTTGCCAGTTGAACAAGTGTGTAGCAGTCAAGGCTGGCCTAGGCAGCCTGGCACCCTATGCCTTTTCTCTTAGCTATGCCTCTGTTACATTTTATATTTCAGTTCAACAGAGACATGAATGCACGGCTGAACCTGAGCATTGTGGGATTTTACAGAGGCTGGGAACACGGACTCCAGTCCCCCTAGCCCAGGTTCAAACTTCATCTCTAACCCTCAGTTACTGGGTGACATCTGGTGAGTTAATGTCTCTGTGCTTTGCTCTCATCCTCGGTGGGACGGGATAGTAACAGTGGCTGCTGAGGACGGTGGCAAGGGTGAGCTATCGCACATGGAACGATAGCTGAGGTCATGAGTTTTATTTCACTAAGGCGCAGTGGAACCTGACAAACTGTATGAAGTTCTAGGGTCAGATCCGGCGGTGGAAGGGGACAGCACCTGTCCAGGTGACTGTCACGCTTATGTAACAGCCATTCCATGCATGTGTAAGTGGCTTGTGCAGCATAGTTTTAGGTCAACTTGACACCAGCTACAATTACCTGAAACGAGGGGACCTTAATTAAGAAAAAAAAAATAAAATAAATAAAGCCTTCATAAGATACAGCTGTAAGGCAACTTCTTAATTGGTGATTGATGGGGGAGGGCCATTGTGGGTGGTGCTCTTCTGGAACTTGTGGTCCAGGGTTCTATAAGAAAGCAGGTGAAAAGGTTTTGGAGAGTAAGCCAGTAAGCAGCTCCTCCTCTTCCCCCATCCCCCCCCACCATCAGCTCCTGCCTCAGGTGTCTGCCCTGTTAGAGTTCCTGTCCTGATGTCCCTCCATGAGGAGCAGTGATAGGGAAATGTAATTGGAATAAGCCTTTTCTTCCCGAGCTAGTTTTTTGGGCATGGAGTTTCATTGAAGCAACAGAAGCCCTAAGACATAGTTACATGGAAAAAAATGAAGGGCACCAATGTTCTAATGTGCTAAAAATGGAAAAACAGAATCCACACTACTGATCACTCCCAGAGAAAATCCTTCTGACCATCTCAGAGCGTTACTAAGGTGCTAAAACAGAATGACCTTGAAAGGTTAATGCTTTGTTTTTAATGCTTTAAATAACTTCTAGATATGAGCCTGTTTGGTGGAAAAGGAAAATCATGAAAATGTTTGTTTTTCGAAAGAACAAGAAACCCCAGGAGCTAGCTTTCCATGAACATAGCACATGGAAAGGTCAAGGTGCAGGGGCTAATTGGGAACTGGTGTTGACAATGAGCTTGGGTCAAAGGATGGACAACATATTTGTTCCTGCACAGACCAGGACAGTGTCTACCTCATCACTGCCAGCCTGGCCCCAGGAACTTTTTTTTTTTTTTTTTTTTTTTTTTTTTTTTTTTTTTTTTTTTTTTTTTTTTTTTTTTTTTTTTTTTTTTCCTGAATCCATGGAAGACTCATTATCGGCTCTGCAGAAGGACTCACGTAGACCCTAGGTGGAAGGAAGGGTGGGGAGAAAGCCCTCAGGATGGCCTCGTTTCACGTTGCTTTGGAGAGAGGGAAAACCTCTGGGAAGTGACAGAAGGTCATCCCTTCTCAGTGCACAGGCATTCCACTACCATGCTTGGAAGGGAAAACCACAAGAAAGATCAACAAAGGGAAAAAAGCAACATACTAGGGGCAAAAAGCAATGATCTGTGGTTGTTTTTATTTCTCATGGGACAGACTCTTGACAGCTCTTTAGTCCTGAAAGTGGGTCTGGAGGATGCGGAGCATGTGGCAATGGGAGTCACTGGGGCTTCCTGTCCTCGGCAGGCTCTCAGGCCAGCGAGTGTGTGCTGTGGACAGATAAGCTCATGAGCCGAGGGTGGGGAAGACAAAGTCTGGAGAGTTTAGTGAGCAGAGCAGACAGCCCTTCAGAGAGAGATGAAGCCAGAGGAAAGCCATGGATGGTCCTTAGAAAGCTGCCCAAAGGCTCCTCCTAGGCTTCTGCCTTAGATCAACCCCACAGACCCTTCTGAGATGCAGCCATTGTCAAACCTGATTGCAAGAGCCAAAACTGGTCCACAGAGGTGATGCAGAAGTGAGATTTGCCCATGAGTCAGCTGACCCTGGGATGTGGGTCTCTTAGCACATGGCCCTGGCCTCGGACATGCCAGCGACTTAAGAGCAGAGTTTGGCTGGAGCACTCTAAACACCACCTTCAACTCAAAACGATTTCTTCAATGAAACCAAAGGCTCATTATTTGCTGTCACCAAGCAGCTGCATTCCCTTGCCAGGCATGCTCTCCGAGTCGTCCTTTTCACTTCCTCTTCCCCCTCTCTGCTGGCTTTCTCATGGTTATCAACTGACAGGGACAAATGAGCTCAGAAAACTGCACTGAGGGCACAGTGTCCCTCTCCCTGGACCACTGGCTCACAAGGTCAGAACAACAAACGCATCCCACTGCAAGGACGGTCCCTGGGGCTGGCAGAGGAGCAGGCTTGAGCTTGTGGCCTCCAGACTCCTGTCTGATGGGGCCAGCCTGGGGAGGCTGCAGCTTGCAGAGGGAACACCAGGCAAGGACAGCCTTGAGGTAGAGGGGTGGCCTCCACGATGTGACAGGCACAGTTTAGAAGTTGCACCTCGAACACTTCATGATCCTCGAACACTTCATGATCCTGGGGTATTTTTCTACCTTGTTTTGAAATGATCTGGAATCCAGTACCTTTCACTCGTTATTTTTAAAATGACAAATGTTACAGACACCGTCCTAATTGTCTTGAGGGGACAGGGGCCCAGCCTGTGAGTCATCCACATGTCGAATTTCTAGGTGTGCCTAGAAGAGCTTGTGTTCTTTCTCCCCTGATTAAAAACACTTTAAGGATCATAATTTTAGGGTGTGGAGTCCCTTAGTTTAGAAATGATCTTGCATCCGACAGGAGAAATCATTTCACTCGAAATTGAAAACCTCAAACATAAAATTCTAAGTTTCTCTTCCCAGGGTGCAAAGGCAAAGCAGGACCCTCCTCTTCTCCTCTGTTTAAAGCCTGTCTGTGTGAGTAGGGAGGAAGTCTGACAAAGGTCTGAGGGAAAGGAGGCCGCTGATGTTGGGGAGCAGAGCAGCATTCTAGAAAGAAAGAAAGACTTGTTGGAAGAGCTGCAGACTCTATTTAGAAATGAAAAGTTCATTTTTTTTTTTTAAAACAGGAGGAAACACCACCCAGCACTGTCATCAGCTACATTTCTAAAGAAATAAACAATCTCAGAAGCATAACAATGGTAAATAAACTTCACTGGGTTCCCGTGTTAGGGTTTCTCTTTAGAGAGAGCTGTTTTCTAATTGAGCAGTCTGATTTTCTTCTTGGACAAATCGGACAGGTTTAGAATTATAGAACGTAGCTGGACAGATTGGGGAGACTGAGGCACAGAGGCCTGGAGGTTTAATCAATCCTACGATGCTGGGGAGGACCCACAGTCCTCAGAGTTGCCCGCCACCCTGTCCCTCCCCTTTCGCAGATCGTTATCTGGAGACCAGACTCCGCTGGTGACCCATTTCTGCGTCCCGCACCCACCTCCCCTCCGGCGAAACCAAAGGTCCTGACTTCTGCCGTCGGCCCAGCCGGTCTGCGCGCTCGGCTCCAGCTGGGCGGCCCGAGCGCGCCGCGCCAGCCTCTCGGGGGTCAAGTGCAGGTTGCGGCGCAGGGAGGCGGCGGAGGAGGGGCGCCGGGCCGCGCACCGGCGGGTGGCGTCCTCGCGGAGCTCCGCGGGAATGTGGGGCGGGTCCCACCGGCGCGGTGCGTCTGGACAAACAGCGTCAGCCTGGGGCGACTTGCCGGTTTTGCTAACTGCGCTTCAGCAGGACCGGCCATCCCGCGGGCGCGGCCGGAATGGAGGGGGTCCGTGGCCACGGACGGCTCCCCGACATCCCCAGGCTTCCCACACTCCCTGCACTTCGGCTCTCTGGTGTGGGCCGAGCGCTGGTACTTGTCACATTATTTTTAGCTCAGGAGTACATCTCATTCCTCGTCTGGACTGGGCCTAGACCGGACCGGATTAGGATTAACTCATCTCCCTGTGCTGCGCCGAAGGTGGGATCCTGAACCTTCTTTCTGGCCAGTTACAAGTCAGGACAGGTGGGGAGGGCGTGGCCATCCCTTTGCAGCCCTTAACCCCGCTTTCAGGTGTGTCCTCCTGTGTGAGGCTGTGCTGGGCCAGAGTGCCCCAGCGTCCATTCCTCCTCCTGTCATCCCTCCATCATTTTCATTTCCTCGGGGCGCAATCTTCATGCAGAACCTCCCCAAACTCACAACCTTTTAAGGGTTGTCTTCAACATGCTTTAAGTCTCGCGTTCTTCACCTAACAGGACCGTGTTGTGTCCTTTGCTTGGGAGTATGTGTTTTGGGGCCGGTTATACTAATGACAAAGATGAAAGCCTCTTGGAGCCGTGGCAGTTTTGACTTTAAACATGAGGCCAGTTAAGAAGGAAAGCAACAATAAATTCAGCCTAGGGCGCGACCTGGCACTAAATTGTCTCTTACAGTGTCCAGATTCTGGCCAAGTTGTCAGCTTGATGCCCCTCTTCTCCAGGGGCCTCCTCAGTCGTCTTCAGACTGAGTTGTTTTCCTTGGTTCCCTTTTGTTTGGCGGCCAAGTCGTCGCTGGGTGACTTTCTCCCATTTTCTGACTCTTTCCCAAGTTGCTTAGGCATGACCAAAATAACACACTCACCACTTTGCTCGTCGCTAAGTTCCCCTAGTTGCTTCCCTAGTACAAATTTTGAACCAGCTCCATCTCGGAACATTCTGTTCATTGCCTTCCTCCCACCCCCCCCACCCACGTAATCTGGTGAAAGACGCCAGGGCTTGGTTTGAGCTAGACACAAGAGCTGAGAGAAAGCTGTTAACAACCACCGAGATGCTCTTTTTCAGGCCCCCTCCACCACGCAAGGCTGCCTTGCGTTCTGTATAACATCCCCTCAGGAGCGTTTAACCCCATGAGGGATGAGCAGAGCTAACCCGGTCCAAGGCTTCTTTTGTCGATATGGTTACCAATTACTCTCTTTCAGGGCCATGGGTGAGCAGTGCTGGTCTGGAGCTTGAAACCCTTTATCCAGACACTGCTGCAAAGAGGCCCCCGTGACTGGGTTGTATCTTCCTGCTCTGTCAGAATTGGAAGGGAATGACGACACAGCTCCACGCACACCACACACTTTACGCTGCTGAGGCTCTGGGCAGTGAAGGTGCTAGATCGCTCTCTCCGTTCGGCACACCGAGCGAGTACTTTGTGGAATGAGTGGTCCTTTCCAGGCCAAGGGTTCACACCTTAAACAGTTGATTCCAACTGCTCACTGCGTGGTGCAGATCACAGGAAATGAGAAGGGAGTGAGGGCTCTCCTAAGGACGTGAAGTTCTCAAAGCACGACTTTCTTGCTCAGTATTTTTGATTTTCACAATGGCAACAACGGGGAGAAGAATGTAACTGCCGGCCTTCTGCGAGACTGCGGTTTGCTTAGCCCTACGCTCAGTCCTTACACGCATGGTCTCATTTAACTCTTTCAATGTTTCAACGAGGCTTAAACGGGCACCCCACCTTTCCGGATGATGTCCGAGAGAGGTTGTCTGACCTCGCCAGGGTCACACAGCAACAGAACCCGTGACTTGAGAGAGCTGCTTTTGCCCCTATGCTTTCCTTCCTCCGGTGTGATTTCATACTGGAATGGCATTATCAAAGTAAGTCAAGAAATGAGCTCGGGGCGGGAGCGGGAGCTGAAGAGGTGGCTCAGCAGTTAAGAGGGCACAGAAAGAGCCCCACTGGAGTTCACAAGCCCCAGGAACTCCAGGGCATCCGACGCCCTCGCTGGCCTCCGGGGACACTTATACACATTGTGTGTACATGTAAAGAAAGATAAATAAAAACTTTAAGGAAAATTAAATTAGAATAATTATCATTAGTCATGGCTTTACAAGATGGGCACCTAACTTTCCAATCATCTTGCGAGACAAGTGCATAGCGTCATGCCCAATTCAGAGGTCTCTGAACCATGCGAGGCTCCCTCCCTTCAAGTTCGTCAGGTGGCTACAGCTGCCCGTAAGAATGGCAAGAGCAGGGTAGGCAGGAGTTTTTGGATGCAGGTAAGGTTTGGATGGTGGAAGGTGGGAAGTGAAGGGATACCAGCTTGCCAAACAGAAGACTCAGAAGCCTCACAGCAGGGAGGAATGAGTCTGGCTGACCTGGGATTCAGGTTAAGGACTGTGGCTGAGCCTGACTTCCTGTCTATTCATCTTTGACCCTGCCCTTACCCCCTGTCTAGCACAAAGCCTGGCAAAATAAATGTTCAATAAATGTCAAGGTGGATTAAGTCAGCTGAATTTCCTCACTCAGCCCGAGACAGGCTGTCTTTGTGCTCTCCCTCTCTCCCGTCACTGCTGTGGGACTTGCCTCCCTCGCTGTACTCGGCTTGGTTGTGTTGGATTCATCAGCTTCTTGTCACAGGTGAGAGATGTTTATACCTGGAGAAACCGCAATGCTCATGAACCATGTCCCCAGGGAGGCTGGGTGACTGGAGACTTGGGAACAAATGTGTGGTGCTTCCTCCCTATGCCAGTCTCTCGGCCCTAATGCCATTGTTCACGCTCACCTGCTTAACTCACTGTGACGACAGCCCATCCGTGCTCCTTGTCAAGAAATACAGACCTCAGGGCTTGACGTCACTGAGAATTTGGGATGGAGCCCTCCCTTACTTCCAGGTGGTCTAGTTTTACTGTGTCACAGGCCTTTTGCAAACTGACCGTAGCCTGGCTCCAGTTGCCCCAGGCCATGCTCTCACAACCTCGATGTGTGGGGCTCTGATCTTCCCATCAAACCAGTCAAGGTCAATACTAAGTCTCAACCAGTTCTAAGGTGTACACAGTTCCCCCTCTTTCCCTATCCACCCTTCCCCTTTCTGATTTTTCCCTTCCCTCTCTCTTTCTCTCTCCTCCCCTTCTCTTTCAGCTTTCTTGGAATTTTTTATTCTTCCTCTTAATCAGTGTGGAACAGGACCAAATTTAAGCATCAAACCCTACTCTTCTGAAAGTCCCATTGAGACCCGAGTGCGGCTTTAGGCCCCGAACCCCAAGAAACAAGCGTTGCTACACAGCTCCTAAGCAGGCTGTCCCTCAGGGCACACCCAGGACACGTGGCCCTGAGGAAGACTTCGCTCGCTCTTCTGCTGGTTGGCGGGGTCTTAGAGAAGTCCTGAGGGAGTGTACCCAGCCCCAAGCAGCAGAGTCAGCTCAGGCAGACTGCTGGTGCAATTGCAGGGATTTGACTGGTCATTCAAAAACGGAAACAGGAAGTGGTCACAGGTGGAATGCTGGTCTCCCGGATGCAAGGTCATACACTAAGCAGCTATGTTAAATGAGACCAAGAACTACATGCTCTTCACAGGCACAACCAGATTTAAACTTTCCTCACAGGCCAGGCCTCATGGTGATGTCAGCCCGACAGACAGTTTAAAGTTACTGTGTTGACGCAGAGGCAAAAAACATCATAGAGGAGAAGGCTATGAAGCAGCAAGTCAGTGACATAGAGAAAGGGAGGTGTCATTCTGATACTGAGAATGTCCCCTAAATGACGTTTCCTCTCCATTCACCGAGAACAGGAAACACTTAGCAGAAGACACAGCAACGTGATAACTTTGTTGTTGTTTGCCTTTGAGATAGGCCTCCTGTGCAGCCTAGGTAGGCCTCAGCCTCACAATCCTCTTGTGTCAGAGGACTGTGAGAAGTCATATTGTAATGATCAATCATTCCAGCCCAATGTACTGTTTAGCAGGATGAGGACAGGGCTTCACATAACCTTCAAAGTCATGGTCTAGGTTTTCATTAACCCCTCATTAGCTGAAGAGATGGGACATGGGCAGACTCTTTTGCAAAGAGCAAGGAACTATTCCTAGAGTCTTCAGAGAGCATATGACAAGGTAGTCAGGCTGCCTGTGTGGTGCTAGGAAGTCTGTAGGTCTAGAAATAAATACAATACCTGTGTGTTACTTCAAGCCTTTCATTGCAACTCCAAGAGGTAGGTGGACCATAATCCTCATGACATCGAGTCTGTAGACAAAAGTCTTCAGAGTGATGGGGCTGTGTCCTGGCTTCAGAATTCTTAGTTCAGAATGGTGAGCTCAGGGTCAGGGCAGATCCAGCAGCTCCATCACATTCCTGCAACAAGGACTTCAGTTGGGTTTGCAGGTTGAATGACTGGAATCCTGCTAACATCTGAATATCAGGGTGAGGAGGTAACAGTGGGCTGGTCCCTCACACCTGGAAATGATATTCTGCTGGCTCCCCGAAGCTCCCAGGAGAGGGGAAGGCTGCACTGTGAGCACAGCGCCCGTGAGAACCCTGTGAGGAGAGTTCAGGTCTGATCACTCCCACCACCAAGTTCATTTAATTTGTCCCCACAGCTGTCTCTAAGTGGGGATAAGAATGGTGATTCATGAGTTGCTAAGGGTTTCGGAGGAAACTTCCCTTACACAAACACCACTGATGTGGAATCGCTGTAGAAAACCAATGATTCAAAGTTGACTTTTATTGTGCTTTCAAACTAAATGTATTGTCACACCACATTGCTTTTATTTTCCTTCATTTGAGCATTTCTTTCCTTCTCTCCCCCATGTTCCTCCTTTCCCCTCCCCGGTGCCCCTTTCCTTTCATCTGAAGACTCCGTGTGAAATCTCAGTTGGAAGGTATAGGTTGAATATTCCTAACCCCAAACTCTGAAGTCTGAACAGTCCAAACTCTGAAGCTTGCTGAGCGCCACAGAGGCCACAGTGGATGGTGCCTCACTTGACCTCACGGAGAGCTGTGGTCAAAGCACAGGTGCATCTTTCATCATATAACACCCACATGCAGTGAGAGCTGTGTATGTAAGGTATACGTTAAAAAAAAAAAAGCTGATTTCGGGCTTGAACTCTAGCACGAGATAGCCCATTATTTGTAAGCAATGTTCTTAAAAACACTTCTAATGCAGAGCATTTCAAGTAAGGGATACCCCAAGCCCCACAGAACCACTACAGACAGCCACCATCACCATTCAGGTACATTTTTATGTTTCTTATACCAGAGTTGAATTTTGTCTTTTCATATTTGGAGACAGAGGCTAACTGTGCAGCCTGGTCTGACTAGAACTCACGCTGTGTGACAGGCTGGCTTCAAATTCATAAAGATCCAGCTGTTTCTTCCTCCTGAGAGCTGGGGCCAAAGGCGTGTGCCACACCACCTGGACTTGAATAGTTTTAAGAAAGATTTTTTTTTAAATCATTAAAATAGTTTCATTAAAAAAAATTCCTGCCAGGCATGGTGGCACATGCCTTTAATCCCAGCACTCGGGAGGCAGAGGCAGGCAGATCTCTATGATTTCCAGACCGGCCTGGTCTACATAGGGAGTTCTAGGACAGCCAAAGGTATACAGAGAGACCCTATCTCAAACAAACAAACAAACAAACAAACAAACAAACCCCATAATCCCATCCCCAAAGAAAACATCTTTATATTTATTTATATTGAGAGATGGGCTTTGGGTGGGTATAGTCATGAGTCTGTATAGCTTTGAGCTTTTATTTATTTATTTATTTATTTATTTATTTAGCAGCGTGGGGGTTTGAATTCAGGATGTTGAACTTGCTGAGCTGTACACTTTGACCTACTTTAAAAATTTCGAGTAGCACTTTACAGTGCTGCAGTGTATTACAAATGCAGCAGGTGGGTGTCTATACATTTTCATCCTTCTCCGAGTGTCCTTTTCTCACGTATTTAGGTAGGCTTCATTTGTT